>JAPYYZ010016065.1:0-10276 GCA_030522705.1 Eretmocerus eremicus | reverse complement strand
ATCAATAGATAGATATGAAATGTTAAGCCCTGTGACTCCACCAGTTCTGAATCGGAGGCTCAAGTATTTGTGGTATATTAACGGTTGCTAAGCAGAAATCAGAATGGGTTGAATTCATTTTGATCTTTAGGAAAATCAAACCTGATAAGAGTTCCTGTTTGGAACCATTTATACATGTATCCATATAAACATCGTTTACCTGCGGGGTAATATCTACTGACAAAGTGCATCCTTTTAATTCAAAGAACCGGATCAGTAAGTATACCCCATCATCTCGCTTATTCAAGGACTTGTCAAAATTGTTCCAGCCAAAAGTAGGATCTGAGACAAATCTCCCCTTCCTTGCCACTTGAGATGTCTCAACACTTACTATGGTTTCCATTGTTCAAGCCACAAATGGGTGAAACTGGATTGCCACCTGATACGATGAACTGGTCATAAGTACAAAGATTGTTGACGGTTTCCGGTCCTCTAATGTTGAACTGGACAAAATCCAACCTAAATGCAAACATGAAATGAAAAGGTTTAAATCCAGATCGTATACAAGTTATATTTATAACTTATTCAAACTAAGGGATTTTCACCTAAACTGACAAACGTCTGGGTGAGACTTGATAATAGTCAGTTGACAAGAATCTGTTCCATCATACGTGTTTGGGTAATTTGAATTCACAAAGTATGTGTTGTTGTCATACGTAGATTGGCCACAGGTGACAGTCACTGCAAATCATGAAAATTGGGAGTTATGATTTGAGATTTAAAGATTTGTACTCCAATCAATCCCCATGTTATCATTATAATCGGAGGCTACTCATACCAAAAACTGGCTGCTCTTTAGAGCCAAGTAATCTACAATGATGCTTCATCTTGATCTACACCCCTTTGACGGATTAATTATTACAGAATACAAAAGTTGTCTTACGAATGCAGCATACACCGTAGCCATTTGCACAAAGTCCACTTGAGAGCCCACCTCTTTGAGCACACTCGACTGGAGAAACACAGGTGCCATTTTCTCCAGATGCTCCGACGCATATATTGTTGTCGAAACGAACCAGCGTGAAGAAGGACAAGACTAAAACATAATCGTCAATATCAATGCTTGCCAAAGTCTTTGATCCTGCTCGTAAATAATGAGCTCTTATGATTTTATTGCCCAAACGAAAATTTTATTTAAGGTATGATGAGTCATACGTAATTTCATATATAATTCCACTCTTCTGTCTTCCGGAAGAGAAAAGTTCAACTCATAATCATTTCACATAATTTCTAAGATATGGGTGATTCCGATGAAATGGCACAATTGACTGTCCGGAGCTGGTAATCTCAGAAAATCGAATAATACCTCCGGTTTACTATATTCCCAAGACGTATTCTAACAAAAAGTATGAGGCACGGTAGTTTTGAGTGTGAAAACCAATCTCTTGTTAACCCCATACAGTCATAAGGCCCCAAAATGTCCGTATTGTGGCATGTCCTTAGCGTGACTCTCGCATGTATACAGCATGTGTACAGCATTCACACAGAATGTCGAACAATTAATCTCTGCGGTGTAAAATCTGAGTATGAAACCATGCATTGGTATATTTATGATAAAAAGAAGTATAGAAATCTTTCTGAACCGTGTGGTTCCGCACGAGATTTTGTCCTTGTATTTTGCGACATTTTCAAAGTATTCACTAAATCACTGCTCAAATATTTCTTAGAGTCCAGAGCTACTTTGTAACCGGTTCCATTACTATTCGTATTCGTAGTGTGGCTCAATAGTTATCGAGCCCAGTTCGACCGTGGTACCTAATGAACATTTTTTATAACACTCTAACACTACAAAGCGATGTATGGTTTTAGTACGAAGAGCTTGTAAAACTTGCTTCGCTCGTGCCACAAACTGTTCTTCGTATAAAACTACCCCCTCCGCATGCTGTTTCATAAATTACTATTTCGATGCGTTGGGCGATAAAAAGAAAACTCGATTGGTCAGCACTAGACATTTTAAAACTTCTTCAAAGTCCAAAATGCCCGTATCGTGACGAAATTTCACGAAGCATCAGAGTTCCCTCGGGCTAAGTCTATATACGGGCATATATCGTGCCAAGGCCGATGAAAATATCATTTAAATGGCCAGAACTACCACTGGAAATAGGTTTTGATAACATCCAAGGGCTCCTGACCAAAATGAAATTTGGCTGATTTCTCTTCCATCGCCGTTTTTGGGCCGAAATTATGCAGTTCCAACGGAATTGCCCATGTAAATTCTCGTAATGAATATTATTTTCATCACAGCTGCGCGAGATATTTCTGATCGCGTGCGCCAGGTGCGTCATTAAAAATTAATCAATAATCGAATCAAATTACAGCAATAAAAATGCTCTGATTCAAAACCAAATTTATATCGCTAGTGTGAAAATAGGACGAAATAATAGCGTAGATATCACATACATCGATGATCGCGTCTTGGGCTATTTTGGGCTGAAGAGACTTGTGGTGGTCGCTTTTGTTGCTGTTGTGGTGTCGGTGATGTCTTAACTTCGTTTAAGGCACGCCTGTCACTCGTTGGCCAAAACTGTTGCCTGGCTCCAAGTTTTTCGGGCTTGCGCCGATGCCCTGAGCGTTCCCTACCATGCTGTTTCTGCTGCTCAGCAATCGCTTGAATTGTCATCGCTGGAATTGCGCCTGCTGCAATGAGCAACAGCGCCAACAGCCACGTATGCATTGTTGCGTTGGGAGATGCGCCAGAGTGATACTTTCAAGAAGATTGTTTGCATCACCTCGTATACAATTTGGGATGAAAGATTATAGTGTTGACAAGACCCTAAACAGACATTGCATCTCTTCATGTAAACTTTTAAATATGTGAAGCATATTGAAAAGAGGCGCTAGCCTCAAGAAATTGAGATCTGCTTGTGAGTCATTCGTATAAGGTCATAATCTCTCAAGGTGACTGTAAAAGAAAATTGTAGATTTTTCTGATGTACTTAGGTGCAAGAGGTATGTATAAGTGATGTGGGCATGGATTGATACTATCTACGTGGCTCAAATAATATTGCGTTGCAAAATACAAAAGTTTTTTTTCTGATGATTTGTGATACCGTTTTCTTGCAATATGGGTCTTTGACTACAACATCGATCTCTTTATGAGCCTCAAAATGGTTTCTTTTTAGAGCCATATGATGCTTTATTGTTGATCGGAATATTTTGATTTAGACACTAAGAGTGGTTTCTCTCATTTACTTACAAAATTTTTCTCTAGACTCTCTACTCCAAATCCAACATCAATTATACTTGTTGTAGAATAAGCAACTGCCATGGGACTCTCTCATAACTATATGGTTGCTATTACGCATGATCTTGGAGGAGTCACATTCCTGACTTCGTACTTCTGACTGAACTGATGCGACAAAAATGACTCGCGCGAATCCTTGCAGTTCCCTCAAATACTAAAATTACTGAATCAAGTATGCGTGGAGCTTGAATTTCACGATTTCTTATGTATGCTATTAGAGAGAGAGAGGAGACGCATGCACTGTGGAAAGTCCGGACGGAAGTAATTGGGCGGGACGAGCAACGCTTGTGGCCGCCATTATTTGATTTGCTCTGCGAGAGCAAGACGACACAGACGCGTGAAAAGCCATGCATTTGAGTAACGTTATGAGCATATTACAACTGTTTTTTTCTTGGAAGACAAAAAGTGCATCCTATGGTCATTATTGTAAGATTTAATAATCATGGTAAGAAGAAAGTGAAGGTTTCGCTAATAACCAATATAGTGACTATGGAGTTTTTGCAATGATGACGAAACATCAGAGAAAATGAAGTTGTTCAAGACTCAAGTCATCATAGTTTCTCCTACTTTTACTTTTTTGCTGATACCTCCGAAACTGATTTTAACAGGGCTTCTGTTCTACAGTACAGGGGAGATGGTGACAGTAGTCCATGGGTGTAAAGGTACATGAGTTCACAGATACATAGTAACAAAGAACACGGTCAGCCGTAGAAGACTCGCTAAGAGGACTTGGGTACCCATGTAAAAATAGATGAACTATGACCATATACGATCACAGGTTTCACATACCTATGACCATATATGACCACCTATGACTATGGAACCAATGTTTCATATATTCTCATAGGTTCTCATAGATTTTCATTTGTTCAAAATATTGAGCTATGTGCAAGAATATTTGATCAGCATGAAAATGTTTCTCATCTTGTTGACTTTTTACAGAGCCGAATATTGAACTCCAGTACCCATAGCGGAGATAGGCGACTATTGAAATATGCTGCGGAGATTAACTAAATGCTTTCTCAAAACTACTGCAAGAAGCAATTTTCAGGAATTCCATGCTAAAAAAATTTCTTGGGATCCCATGGGTTCATGTAAATAAATATACGAAATCCTATAGGGTCCCTTATTACCTCATCGAGTCACATGGGATCCCATAGAATCGCACGAGATGTCAAGATTCTATCCCAAAACGTTCCATGGGATTTAACAGGCCCCCATATGTTACCATGGAATCCAATGGGAAGATGTCCCAGTGAGATCCCATGAGGTTCAAGGGATTTTCTTCCAACAGACCTCTGCAAAGGCGATTATTTCGACCCTCGCCTGCGGCTCGGGCCGAAAACCAATCGCCCAGGAGCGCACGACAACCTCACAAACTCGGTGCATAATGTACTATTCTTCTCGAATGAAGATCTTTTTTATTTTGGACGAACAAAAAGAAATCTTTTCATATGAGAAAAATTTCTAAGTTCATTGTGCTTCAACATAAAAAATCCAGAATCAAATCACCTCATTGGATAACGGCTCTAAAGGCTTGTAGAAAATTTCAACTCAGTAGGTGGAATCGCCGTGGTTGAGTTATCGTGTGCCGTACGACGAAACGCAAAATAATCGAATGTGAAAACGTTAGAGAAAAGTGGAAGCCGTAAAATTCATTAATTTTTGGAGAGTTCATGAAAACCCCGAGAAAAAAATTAAGAATAGGAATCTAAAGGTCTTGTCGACTAGAATAAAATAACATGGACCAGATATGAATTGGATCAATCGATTAAGAGAGAATAAAAGGAAAGAAAAGGGAGATTGTAACTCGTTCGTGGAAAAGTTGTCGAAAATGGAATATACAGTCGTTCCTGGTTAATGCAAACCCATGTACCACGAATTCGAAGTTTTACACAGACAAAATTTGAGTCACTTGAGAATTTGCATGGGCTCTTATGAGTGACATGTCGGCTTAACTCGGATTCTTCGTTAGCATGAAGCTCGATTAACTTTCCGGTCCCTAAGGAGACATGGTGTCAGTGAACACCCGAACTGACAACTGTAAATCGAGTAAGGTTTCAGTTCGCGGAAATAAGTAAGCGCAAACAGACGAGTCTTGATGTAGATCCAAAACATGCAATTCTGGATAATGTTTATTATGCATGGCAACACTAACTTTGTCGGAGCTAGCAGAGAATTGAACAAAACACTTGAATTTCTCCAACGCGATACAGATCGGGGCAAGATAAGAGATTTCATGGCTGATAGTCAGATAGAATGGCATTATATTCCTCCCCTTCCCCCGCACTTTTGAGGATTGTGGAAATCAACAGTAAGACTATTCAAACACCATGTGTCCAGAGTTTTGACCAATTGCTTTTTTACTTTTGAAGCATTCAATACTTTCACGACGGAGTTGAAGCCATTTTGAATTCTCGATTATTCACTCCAAAGAATAGGGGACTTCGTGCACATCAACGAATACGGAGTCCATGCTGTGATTAACAATAGACTAAATATAGCGCAAGCCGAGAATTATGCACCCCAAAAAACTGCGCTGAAAGAAGAGAGAATGCTCTGCAAATGCCGTAAGGTGGGACGAATTCCCAGATCAGAACTCAAATTCAAACCTCCGGTAGCACAGCAGAAGATCTGTGATCAGGGTGGCAGCCATTTGTCGGAAGAAGTTGTACACTTTAACGAAAAGGAACTTTCAGACACTGGTGTGGTTGAGATCAGTGAACCGATGCAAGTTGTTGATGAGGGATTAGAACGAAATCCTCGTGAAGTGAGCAGCCCGGCACAAAACGGTTGCCCATGTAATCACAAAGCAGGTACGTTGAAGGAACGCTGAAATATTCATTGTCCTTTCCAAGACTGCACAGTGGGTTTCCAAAGAAAGTCGGCCCTGCATCAGAATCTTGTGAAAGTTCGTGGAGAACTCCCTTTCAAGTGCAAATCTGCTGAGTGTGGCAAGAGATTTTTTGAGAGACAAAAAGCTTATGTCCATTATCGAAGCGTGCATAAAATTGAATACCGTCGATGTTCATTTGGAGCCTGTCATAAATTAGTTTCGGTGAAGGATATCGTAAAGACGAATCTACGCACAGCCCTGAAGAGGCAATCTGTGACTTATGTGCAGCCAAAAATTATGTATCCTAAAAAACTGCGCTGGAAGAAGAGAGAATACTCTGCAAATGCCGTAAGGTGGAACGAATTCCCAGATCAGAATCGAAATTCAAACCTCCGGTAGCACTCCACGAGATCTGTGATCAGGGTGGCAGCCATTTGTCGGAAGAAGTTGTATACTTAACGAAAAGGAACTTTCAGACACTGAGATGATTGAGATCAGATAAAACTTTTCCATGTATCAAGGTATTGGAAAAAATTGATGTGCAACCGTGGGAGAGCGAAAAATTGTGAAAAACACGTCATGTCAAGGTAATCGCCCAGTTCCGCACCCTATCAGTGCAACCACTAGACACGCGACTCCGAAGGTCCTGGTCGTTTCTTTCGAAGTCTTCGGTGGTTATATGGAATCACAAGAGTTTGACGGCGGTAGCTCAAGCCATTTGGCCGTGAGATCGATTCTAGTTTCGAAATGTCTGATCCGTACTCTCTGCGTAAGTGTCAGTTTCCTCCCCGTTGTAACCGTTTATTTCCAAAAAGTTCGAATTCCGCGTTGCGCCTTTTTGGAAGACGAGTAGTAATTTGCAAGATTATTATGTTCAGGCCACAAGAGCGAGAAATTCCTTGTATGGATAAGATTGTAAAAATATAATGTATGGGGATATTGCAGTGAACTTTAAAAACCAATATTACGACTCTAAACTGCTGTGAACTGGCAAAATCGTTGCTGGGCCTCGTCGAGTTCCTCGTCGATGCAATGAGGTACGAATGTTTATTCCTTACACTACCATCGAGGTTTAAAGTCGATATTGAATAACGAGTTCTGAGTACTTTGACTCTTTTATACAAAGAAGTATAGTGTGAACCGACTAAGAGGGATCTTCTGAGCAAAAAATAGAGAAAAATCAGCTCATAATCTAGATGAGCACGAACTTGATCTGTCGGCATTTTGCGGCCTCGATGATTTTTTCGCATAATCCAAATAACTTATCACATTCTTTGACTACCAAAATTGTATTTTCCGAATCATTAAGGGTTGCATTTCAGAGTCTCGTGGACATCAAAGCCGTTTTTAATGCTCAGTGATCTATTCGGTAACATTTCTGGTGGACTAATTCATTTTGTGCTCTGAAACATTGCGTAAGTCACGGGGATGATGTCTGGCTCTTATTCTGATCACTTTCACTGAGAATTCAGCCTTTTTTATGGCGATTATACTGACTACAGTAACTTATGTAGGTGACTGTGAAGCTGAGGAGAGCTGAAATGAGCCAAATTTTTTGGTTTATTTCGATTATTTCTCGAATTATATTCTTTATTATGAACGAATACGGATGGCGACGATTTTACCTCATCGCGGGAGTGAATTCATATTTGAAGTGTCATAAAAAGTGAAATGCCCATCGCCAAACCTTCAGAATCTTCATTTGTCGTTGGAATGTTTGCGACCACCAAATACTAAGGTCTCCGCGGAACTACCAATATAGCACGATGATGGGGGCGTATTAAGGCTACAGAGGTCACAGGAGAATTCGCGTGAACCTCTCATTATAAACTATTCGGAAGTTATAAAAGTTACAATAGAACCGAATTTTGTAACACGTAAAATTCAAGGCATGCGAAAACATATGGGTATTGGCACTCACTGACGCCATGATGATAATCTTAGATTTCACATATCGAGCAGAAAAATTTTTTTACTGATGAAAGAATCCTATGACAGTCAATTTCAATAGTTGGTCAATGATTTGATTCAACAACGTTACATCCAGCCACGAGCAACCCTGCACTAACGCAACTCGTTAAGTGCGGGTGCGCTCGCGCAGTGTGTACACCGACGCTAAGGCGCCAAACCGGCCAGATGCTTAAGTAATTGTCCACCAGAGGGACACAAGTTCGCACGCAAGGCACACACCTTGAGGGAAGACAAGGGCCGCTCGGCGGCCCCAGAATCAGTCGACTCGGAGCTCGAGCCTCACTCACCAGCTAATCTTGGGAGCTCCAAGCACTAGCTCTTCTGTCTTCTCTCCGCCCTGGGAGCTCTAGGACTAAAAAGTTGTATACTCTGGGAGCTCTAGAGCCTTACATAGGTACCCGGGAGGTCGGGAGACCGACCGCGCCGATACTCCTCGCCGTGGGAGCCACCAAAATGAGGATGAGCCGATAGTTCACCTCCGTAACCCGTCCGCGTTTCACGAGTGGGGCGAGAGCATTTGTTGGGAGCTCCAAGCAATGTGTCCCTCATCAAGGCGCTGTCGGATCCGTGCAAGCGCGTTCTGCATGAAAGCAGTTCCCATTATTCTCGAACCCCTCAGAGATTTGGATCAGAATAAAAGAGAGAGACTGTTCTACATACTCGAATCTACATCCTCTCTCTCCTCTTTTGATCCAATTCGCAAAAATTTCTGAGAATAATGGGAACGCCCGAAAGCGTTATATGCATGTATACTTGCGCCGTATATAAAGTGAGCTTCGAAATTCCTCGCGATTCGGATCAAAAGAGGAGAGAGGGAGGATGTAAATTTGAGTATGTGGAACAGTCTCTGTCTTTTATCTTCATCCAAATCTCTGAAGGATTCGAAAACAATGGGGAATGCCGCGGAAACGGCTACCCACGCGTCGGATGCACGGCTACGACATGGTCTTGAGTCACTGACTTGTCCACTTGGAGGAGCACCCGGAGTAAACAAGGTAGCCCGTTAATCATTCCGTTTGATTAATAATATATCGTTATGATGATTTGTACACACCGGTTCTTTAAGGATTACCGCAGTCCATTGTAGAAAACCCGTGTATCAGTAATCGAGCATACTGCCATCGCAATTGTTCAGAGCACGATTTATGTACATATTTATTACCAATTGTATCCCTTTTGAATATATCTTTTTATCGTAACGTGATCTGTTCAATTTGACCCCGACAAATCCTGATCCTGAGTCCCCAGAATCACTCTGTCGCAATCTCTTAGATGACCCCTTGCACGCGGATCTAGAGGTGCAAAAAAAACCGAGAATTATCAAAGCATTTAAGAGATAAGTGAGAAAAGATTACGAAAGAGAGTTTAGATCAGATAGGTTGTATATACCGAATACTACAATGGACTGCGTGTATATATGTGTGTGTAAGTCTGTTTGTGCGTGCGCGCCCGCGCGCGCGCGCGTGTGTGTGTGGATGGGACAGAATCATATATTTTTGCAAAATCGTGCGCAGTCCCCCCCCCCCCCCCACGCGGATTTTTTCACCGATCTTTTATATGAGAATGGAGACCAAAAAGCACTTTCCCAGAACTCCAGCCCAAAAAAAATTTTGGGCTGCCGTGGGAATTTTTTGAAGTCCCAAAAAAGGCCTCTTTAGACCCTTATTCAAGAAAAAACGGCCAATTCGGCTGAAAATATCTTAGAGAAGTTTACAAGGTCGCATTTTTTTTCTTCAACACGTCAACTTTCAGGAAAAAATTTGACCTTAGCTCTTAATTTCAATCCGCTCATCTGGCACCTGGAAACGTCAAACGGATTCTTGTAAGTTTTCCACCCCTCCTGAAATGCCTGCCATTTAGAGCTAATTCAATATTTTTCGGCATACCAGCATCGAAAGCGTGTGGTTTCGGCCCTGATTTCGGGGCGGAAAGTGCCGCATTGCCGTCCAGGTCGGGAAAAGTCAGCGCATGCGTAGCAGACCTCGGGCTTCGCCCTCGGTCCGGTATCTCGCATGCTCTGACGCTTCCTAACCTGTACGGCGGTGCGGCACTCTGCCCCGAAATCGTGCCAGAAACCACACAATTTTGACGTGGGCGTGCCGAAAAATTGTATACGCGAACCGGGCGGAAATGCGGGCTATCCCGGACCTCGCACATGCTCCCCTCGGCTGCGCCTCGGGGGCAAC
>JAPYYZ010016061.1:0-10944 GCA_030522705.1 Eretmocerus eremicus | reverse complement strand
TCGGCCTGCGACTCTATCTCTCCATCGCATCCATCACTCGCGAAAAACAAAACCGAGCGTCTGCACAGATCGAAGCACCGCTCAACCACTCTCGTTTTCCCGATCACACTCATCCTCACCCAACTCACATATTCTCAAAACTACATCATACATCTCTAGTACCACATGATGTCATGTACGCCCGTAGATTCCGCAAAGCGATCGCGTTCGGCAAAACCAAATCCGCTCCGTTATATTACACAATACCAGACACCGTCTGATTAAGTGCCGCCGCGTCGCTAGACGAAGCAAAACCTCATTTATCAAACCTCGGGGGCGAAGCCTCCCACTGCCTCGCGGGAGATATGATCGTCCCTCGTCGCAGAGCGATTCCGTTCGCGAGATACTCTCCAACTTATCGCAATTCGCGCTCGCTCAATTATTCAAGTGTCAGCCGGTTCGCGGCCATCCGAGTCTATATGGAGCTTTCCGGGAAGGGTGGAAGTGTATTATAGAGCCGAAGGCTTCGCGGGAGAAACAATACGCACTCGTTCTGTATTAACCGTCTCTGTTAATTCTTCATGGCACAGAAGCGGTCGGCTACATCAATCATTGAGCGCTGAAACCACCCCCTCTGGCAAAAATCTACCTCTTCTTGTGCGGCATCGCGAATTTTAGCATTTGCATGTGACACACTCGTGCGGTAATCAAAACAATGGGATCTCAAGAGCTATCGGGATACACCCCTATCGATGACATATCGCATCATCATCAAACGAGCGGCGCACTTGTTGTTTTAGAACCCGTGAAACAATGACGTTCCTCTTGACGCTCATTGTTCATTTGACTAGTCCATTCGTCACAATGGCACGTACTCGTCGTATGAATCTTGAATCGCGAGGTGGACAAGTTCATATGTGTACTGCAAGGAGTAAAAGTAGTCCCCTGCTGAAGAGGAGAGAAAAAATGAATCAAGATCGAAAAGCAAGTGCGGGCCGTGAAACAAAGTGAAAGTCGCGAAAGGGCCTGGAACAACGCGACGATTAGACCCCGCTCGCGGGTCGAGCAAATTGCGCGTGCGGCTCGAGAGGAGCTTTCGCCCTTTCTCTTTTTTCTGCCTGCAATCGTTGCGGATGAAAAAAGCTACGCTGCTCGCGTGGTAGAGTGCGTTTTTAGCGAGGATTAAATGCATTATGTGCGAGAGCATGGAGTACGAAAGCGGGAACCAAGGAAATGAAAGAGATGCATGGAAAGAGGGGATTAAACGTGCGGTTAAATAGAGCGATGCTCCAGGGGAGAGAGGGAGAGAGAGAGAAGAGAGAAGAGAGACAGATCTGGTATATATTGAAGGGGTTTGATGCTGCTCTCGCGGATTTTGCATTCGCGGATTTGGTATGGACTTTTTGTTCGAGACAAGTCTGTGTGTATTGAGAGAGAGAGAGAGAGAGAGAGAGTCCCCTCCAAAATACCCCCTTCATTTTACCTCGACGAATCGGCCTTGTACCGCAAGCTCGTCTGTCTTGTTTTTAGAGACATTTACCGGATTTGATGCTCCTGCGAATCGCATACACCTATTGGTTGATTTGTTCCTGTCGTACATCGTGACCGTGCATCGCTTGCCGTGGCTCATATCTGTGTATGGCGAGAGCCGGAATATGCGCGGATGTGCCAAAAAGAGGGATGTATCTAGGAATCTTTGCGGAAGCCTTTGAAAGAGGAATCGAGGAAAATGGGGATGAAAATACGTGCGAGCCGGAGAGACGAATTGCAGCGGGCTTATGTCTTCGGTGTGTGTATACGAAGAGGATTACAGAATTTGCGGGGAGGAGGAGGGACGTTTCCTGCGTTCGCCGAGGTTTTGATTTCGCACTTTGTTGCGTCGAGCACGATTTTACGGACGCGGTGCATAAGCCCTCGTTGAACCCTACGAGCTCGACTTGAGCCTTCATTATTGGTCGATCAAAGAGCTGCCCGGGATTTTTTTTCTGGGTTGATTTTGAGGTCGTGAATATTCCTTTTTTCATGCAAGTATGACTTACGATCGTTAAACTCTCAGTTTCAAAATATAAATCTGGAATGGTGTAGTACAAATTTTGCTCTTATTCCCAGCTTTGACTGTGTAAACTGTGAATTTTGTTGCTCAAAAAGAGTAATGTAAAATAGATCAACAATTGTATATTTGGAACATAGCTCATTCAGTCAACGTTTACTCAAAATTCATGAGAGTTGTCAATATCGATGATGTCTGGATAATGAAAGAATTGACCAGTAAAAATCCTCTCAATGCTTTCTTGTTGTGGGTTAATTAACTGATTGCGCGAGTCACTCAACAGAGACAGCATTCAATGAGCTCATCATTTGTGACTCACCAAGTGATCATTTATACAATTTGGATCATAGAGGATCCACAATGAAAAATTCACGACCTGCTGTATAATTCTTCACAATAGTCTCTGTTGACCGCGTCAACAACTCAAGTTCATTGACTGGTGTTGTAAGAGGCCGAGCAATTTATCGAAATATTTTGCACGAAATGAGAGGAACAAAAGGCACAACAAACTTCATTCAAATTACGAAATTGTCTTCGTAGCGAGTGAAAACAAGTGTCTAGGATTGAGAAAGAAGAAGCTGAAGAGATGATTACAAAAAAGTGAAGTCAAGTAATCGAAGCTACGTTCAGTCTCCCTTTTGGACACTAGCTAGCAAACCGTTCATACGTGAGAGGAAAATAGGCAGAGGAAAAGAGGCACATGGTGGAATTCTGATTTTGAATCCAATGGACAAAGATCGTTCGTCCTATTAACTTTAGAGCCATGGCTTCACGATGCAAATCCATGCAAAGTTGTTGTTCAGAGCCTCCGATGTCGTGTAGTTTTCTGCGTACTCGCAATAATTCTATCAGCATCCCCCTCTTTGAATAACATAAATTTCGATAACTTCCATGACTCATGAGTGAACATTCATTAAATTTACGATGGAGAAAATACGATCATAGTGATCAGATTTTGCTTTTTTTGAGCAATAACATCGAAAGATCACAACGTCGAATCTGGGAAAACAGCGTGAAAATGCTCCAAATCATTCCAGATTTGTATTTTGATACTAGAGTCCACATGAGTATAGCTCATAAGTGCATAGACACAATAGAGACTCATAGATCATGACATGGTCACTCTCTATCGGCTCTTAATACTTGCCATGCCCTATTTTTGGCTCTGCTATTCGATTTGAATTCAAACATTTCTCAATACAAAACTAAGATATTCTGAGGAGGCCAAAAATTTTCTCTAGATCAAAACTTCCCAGATAGCTCTTGAACCGACGGACAATGAGTGTACATAAGTTGAGGGCGTGGATAGGTGAGAGCTTGCGCGATATTTTTAGATGTTTTTTGCTTCGGATGTGTCCTATGCAAAGAGCTAGCAATGATCTGGAGTTGTCCTGATAAGTTGTCATGGTATCCTATATGAGTTTAGTTCCATCAGTCCTCCATATCATGCGATAGCGTAAGCCGAGGCTAACCTTTGATGACCCTGGGGCTACTCTGATCCACTCGTACCTTGGCCATAGCTTTGAGAGAGATAATTCCTAGTGTTTGGCAAGAATCATTGGCCCACGCGCTTGACACTTTATTCGTCAGAGACATACAACGTCGCGAAATATCTGAAAAAGAGGAAGTGAACATCAGACTCATTAGAGTCAAATGAAGAGCAGGGTTTGGAAAAGTATGAGCCAATGAAGAATGCTTTGGAATGAATAATTGGAAATACTCTCTTTGAAGAGTCAGGTCTCTGGTCTATGTAATTCCCCATGTGTCCCGCACATGGTGTGCTGGTCGGAAAACCCAAAATGAGCGAAGAGTGAAAAGGCAGTGAAACTATTCAGGATCGGAAAAAGTAGTATCGTATTGCAAATCAATAATTCGATACAATGGTCGTCAAAGATGACGAAAGTGTGCTATACGAGCTTCTTACCGGTGCACCACGAATCTCAGCTCGGCTATGACACAAAGGTTATATCGTCGCAAACGATGCTCGAGAGGCATCTTCCGTCGTAAAAATCGCTGAGCTCTTATACAACTAACCGTTACCAGGCTCATACCCTCTCAAAGAGTAGGAGGTGCTAAAATCCGTCGCGCAAGCACTGACCGCAAACGTAAAGTATCGGGGACGAAGTATCAAATCTTCAGCTTCGCTCGATTCTACCTCTACCCTCACAAGCCTCGAGCCTATCTCTCCTCGCGATAAATCACCCGCCACTTTTGCTTTATATATTCATAGAGGTGCGAATGCCGCGGTTTTTCTCAGCAAGATTGAAGGGCAGACCCCCTCGAGATCCTTCCACCATAGCATACGACGGCATACCACAGCATACGACGGAGACAACGAAATCGACGCTGCCATTGGCAATTGGAGGTATTTCGTTGTTTGGGGTTTCGCGGTTTTCAGACTCGGCCTTTGCTGTCTCGAGTCGCGCTCTTCGCATACGGCAATCATCTACGATTGCGCGGTTAAGTGTTTTGCAGGGTGTAGCTGGCGGTCAGCCTCATCGTTAGCCGTCTTGATATCTGCGTCTTGAGCAGGGGTTATACTTCACGAGCTGCGAGGTTTTATTGTCTCTGGCAGAATCGCGTCAAGGATTTGAGTCTTCGGGATGGATGCTGGCAAAGAGTATTTACGAGTGGTAATTTGGGATGCGTGAAGGCTGGAGTGGTTCTGAGGTATTGAACTGATCTCAATGGTGTCATATTCCGAATCCCAAAGAATTTTCTGATAATCGTCAAGTTTGTCTTCCCGGCCTTCACAATATACATGAATGTGATGTGCAGAATGTTGTATGGCCGCATTTTGAGATCCTGAAATCTTTCAAATCTAAAATTGTTAGTTTCTTATAGACTTATTATGACGCCATACCGTGGGACTCGCATTTTTCTCTTACAAGAAGATCTTTGATGACCAGGAGCAGTTGAAGTACCGCAAAACGCATCCGATTATTATAATGACGGATCCAATTTTGATGCATGTTAGCAGTATTCATGCTGTTCCTGTCGCAACCGCCGACCATAATGTGGATTACTTGCAATCGATGATTCATCAATTGCAAGTGATCGACATCTGATAGATGCTAATGATTCAGCGAGCAGGGGCTATGATCCTCTAACTTAGCAGAGAAGTCTCGATTTGGGAAATTGGGGTACGACAATCAATCTGGACCGAATCGGCATTCTTTGAAAACATGAGTAGTATTTTTGAGGAAGTAATTAGAGTCACGATATCTTCTAGATTGTTTTTGATTTTTTATTCAGTTCGAATATTGAAACAGATCGTATGTACAACTGATTCCAAATCCAGTAACTAGCTTGAGGAAAATTTAAAAACCGGAGATATTCTTTTATTGAGTGTTTTAAAGACGCTTTGGAGCACGGTAATGCTATTGAGCTTTTACAAACTTTACATGTCTCGTGACATACTGATGCACAAACGTATCTGTAGATACAGAACAATTAATGCGTTTACTGCGGGGTCGTTTCCTCATTATTTCTATGAAGACGAGAATGAGACAGTCTCACTCAAAACAAATTGACGGAATGAGGATCTTGAACGAACCAACAAAATTGAGCTCCATCCAATGGAGTTTCCCGCCTGTTACGAGCCAACATGAGCTGAACGGAAATTAATTGTGGGTCTCGCCGCCGGTGGGACCGACTCAGTGAACGTGTTGAAAAATTGAAGTAGTATCCGTATATTTGATTTGCATTTAAGGACAAATTTTGTCATGCGTTTGCACGCTTCAATTTTTGGTTGAGATACAATGACATCAACAGAGCGTAAGTTCGTTAAACGAAGCGAGCGCAATTCTTTGAAAAACTCTGGTCTATGGGTATTATATTCCTGACACTGTCAAGTAAGACAATACTAGATTTGATAATGCACGTCACGGCTGTGTACAGAATGTATATGTGAATAATATTTCATGGAGTTAATTACAGCTGTTGATTGCGCAGGTATCTGCAAACATCTATCCGATAACACATGAGGCATATCTCACCAAATGCACATATACGATCTTATTTATATCGAAAACAGCGTGGAACAAAAGAAGCTGTAGAATCATATTAGAATATGTCTTCATCACGACCACATTCACACAAAAAGCTAGCTACAACACTCATTCTCTCAAAAGATTTGGGGAAATTGTAATGGCTTGCACAAATCCGGTACACCGTAGCAATCAACCCACAATCTCATATTTTCGTTGCAAGCCAAGGATTATTTTGCTCTGTGAAGTGATTCCCAAAATGCAGCAAACCTTTAAATTGACCTCGGTTAGCAACGAGTATCACTGTTTGAGATTTGGTTTCTTTACTGGATGTTCCTAAAAGTTCTGAGGATGGAATACTATAAAATCTCCACTGAGCTACTTACAGACTTAGCTGGCTCACCAACTACGACATCTCCCAAAATTCCTTTGTGAACTGGTAATAATATTTCTCTTACAAGTCTGTTTGAGGCGGAATGACCATCTATGGATCAATTTCTTAGACTATCACTCACACCCGAGACCTACACCTGTGAGCCTACCATCTTTTTCATCAAGTATTCTTTTGGAAAACATTTGATGAGAAACGATCGATTTTCAAGAACAATCCATGACAAGTGGAAGCAAATTTCATAATTTGTATCGAGGAAGAAATGTCCTAACATGCCTTTACCCTGAGGGATACCTCTTGCAAATTCGACTGGTTTGAAGCTAAGACTTTGGAAACTATCGATCATTTTCAAGTAAACTGACAGTCCTCCCGAAGGGGAAACTTTAGACGTTGCAACGAGCAGGAATCCATTATGGATATTGTATATCATTATGAAATTCGGTTCATAACCGAGTTTGATCTGAAATTCTGAGAAACTAAATGTTGTTTGTTGCTGACAAGACCACCTATCTTGATAATCTTCTTCCTGAGTGCACCAAGTCAGAGAATCCAAAGAGTTTGAGAAAGCGTGCAAATTCCCAGGCCCAAATCGAGTCTTGCATGGGAATGTTAGTCCACAAACACCACGGTATCTCAGTTGTTCTCGGGACGTAATGTTGGAATCGGAACTAATCGCATCAATAATCATGACAGCTTGATCGTCTATATCGAAATGCTCTGGGCCTACTGGCCCATAAGTTCTGTGTCCCGTAAGGTTGAACGTCTCTTGGATCATTTCAGATTCCTCTGAATAAGCATAAACTACATCGAATTCCTTATCCTTCACAAGAACACTTGAGTTCTGATAAAAATATTGTACATGATCGAATCGAAGATTGAGTGGTTCTCTTGTCAATGTGAGCATGTATAAATTGCAACGCTGAATGTGAATTATCCGAAAGTGAATTGAGTGGTCGTCTTGAGTGATAGTGCTAGAGGGTACGGACGAACCTCGTATTTTTTCCACCCAGTGCACGAGATATGCATCCTCGCCCACACGTATAGCTTTCATCTTCAAAATTTCAGTGTGTAGAAACCAAAAGTTACCCACTGGCAAAGAGCAGTCATACTTGCCACCATTTTCCTCCGTCTTATCGAACCAATACTTCCGAACATGTAGAAAACACTTAGTGCCGCTTCCATCATCCCCACAAGTAACCGACGATGCTGTAGATTTCTCTATGTCGTTGAACTGGTTTGCCGGAAAAGCTGTCATGCCACTTGCTTTTTTTATACCCAGATCAATGCGAGGGATCGACTCCGCGAGAACTCCGTCGGTCGAAGTCATCGACATCCACCATAGAACGAGCAGAGTCTTCGTGACCTCGTTAGTTCTGTGGATGTTGAAATTATCGTGAGAAGCGACGATTTCTGCATTTGAAATTTACTTCACAAGTGGATTCTGAGATGAAACATCAATTGATTAAGGGAATTTTCGTGAAGAGACGTCGTGATATAAGTAAAATCTCAAGTCAAATTTCTTAAACAATTCTTGTTACCTCCTGATTCTCATTCAAAATATCGAGGTGGAACACCATATAATCTGTCATTATCCAAATCATAACTGAGAATGATGAAATATTAATGACTCATCAAGCATATATCGACCTTCTCATCTTTGCCTTCACATGACAACAATTGAAGATCTCAAATTGAAATTCCACGTCCAGTTTCACAAGACTTTACGTGAAGATAATGAATGATCTTCATTCTGGGTCACTTTGGAATCCTTCCTAAAATTTGACTCAAAAGTTCATCTTCATTCCAGTAATTCACTTTTAGATCAGGTATCTTCTCGAGAACGTCGACTACATTCTTTAATACAGTACATCAGGTGTGCAATCCGCATGATTCATGATCTTGGATATGAATTTCATTCATAATACTACCAAACGAGTAGAGGAATGATGCATTTTGTTAACCCTTAATCACCCACGTGAAAATCGACTCTTTCGAAAACCTTACTGCTCTAGTATATGAAGCCGTTGCTCTGATGGCAGTAGATGTACGAAGCTTTGGGGAAACTAAGCGCCAATGAAACATGTGTGTGCCAAATGGCTACCACGAGGGTAATTAAGGATTAATGAGGTGAATTTGTCGCTATTTCCCGAAAAAGTGATATTTCATGATTTTCAAGGGAACGCACCCAATTCTGAAACATTATGAATATTATTTCCTCATCACCATAACCAATTCTTATCAATGGACCACATCGCATTTCAAAGCTTGCAAGGAGAGCTTGAAAATATGCACAGAACAGTTAGGACTTATAAGGAGAAGGTTCTAGTTATTTTTGCGAAAAAAAATATGGAAAAGCAAGATTTCCGTATTTTTCTGTGGAGACGCACTGTGGTATAACATTTTTTGCATCCTCGCTCACCTATGCGAGCAAAATCATCGTAACTTGATGGAAAAATATACAGTTTTGTGATCTTTGTACTTTCCCACGAGGATACATCGAATTATGAAGTTGGCTCATGTTGCTCGCAAAATCTTCCCGAACCAAATTTCTAGTTTTTGAGGAGGAACTTACAGAAGTAACAAATTGAGAAATTGGATGAGTGTGATTCGAACCAATTTCTTAGCCCAGATTTGACCAAGTTTGAATAACTAAGAGAGAAAATTATACGACGAGTCGTAAGAAATCATTTTTGGTGATTATAAGCACAGATGGCACGCGCAAATGTGGTTTGCGGTTGGCCGGATCCGATGATTCAAGAAACATGAAAATACACTGCTAAAAGAGATTATTACAGAATGCTTTCTCAAAGCGGTATCATATATAATAATTTTTTTCTTTTATATACGTATTAGAAATAGTCCATATTAGTTATCAAATATTGTCAATATATCATATTTATTCTATTTGTCTTTTACACGATAAATAATTCGATTCGAACCAATTCATTCATGTAGAAATTCTTTCAGCCATGGCTGTTAAAAAAGTTTATAAATAGGAGAGTACGTGAGATTGAGAGCGGAAAATTGACTGGTATCTGGGGAAAGTGAATGAGAATATCGATGATAAATTTGGCGGAGAAAGAATTGAAAGGATGAAAGTTGTATGATAACGAAGGGGCGGATATATGATAGAAAAATTCTTTTGAGTCACGCTATAAAAACATTCATGATGAAAAGAGTTTCTGAGATGAAGAGTCTAAAGTTGACTGACCTCTTGGGGATATGGTTGTGAACGAGTGTGTGAATTTGCAAAATGAAATTGAGAAGTGGAGGAGATTCTGTGTCACAAAGGATTGTTGACGTACAGATCCACATACACACAAATATGGAGACATGTAAGAATGGATTGATTTACGAAGATATTATTGTAGAGGATGGATTAAAATGGAGATAAGCAATGAAAAGGTCTGGTCGAGTAGATAAGGAAAATATACTTCAGATTTTGATTTCAAGAAAAAGGTGATGAGGAGGAGAAAAAGAAGAAAGAAATATGAAGGAGATTCGGGAGACCAAATTTAAAGCTTCCGCTTTGATAAAGTAAGAGTGCCCGTCAAGATCGAAAGGCTTCATCACTTGATACTCAGCTATCACAAAATTGTGTCCACTCACCTCATTATGATACCTTAAGATGAGACCTCTACCCTCAAAGTTTGTTCCAAGCTTCCAATGCCGATTGTAACTCGCCTCAAATAGCAATTCCCAGGTGAGAACATTATATATATACTCAGACAAGTTTATTGGATTCTCATCGTTTTTGTAGAGCGATTGTCTATTTACAAGGAGGAGCCAGGCACTTGGTTCATTCGCCTCTAGGTAGCTTGAATGTCTCAGCGAGCTCTACGTCATGCTGTAATAAGAATTCATTTTCACGTGACAGTCTGGCCTACTTAAATTCGACGGCGTCAACAGTACAACTGATCATTTTAGAGATCTGATAGCAGTTTTATTCTAATCATCCATGTCCAAAATTGGATAATTGGGCGGCTTGACGAGGTCGGAAATGAGTAAGGTAGTAGATTCGGTATCGTGCTCTTCAAACCAGCTTATGGAATCTGAAAAGTTAATATCATCGATTTTGCGCGAGAGCTCGGGCGGCTCCATTTCTGAAGTTCTCCTCGCTCATGGATAGTACTTCCTCCTAGACGGATCACGAAGAAGTTCCACGTTGATGAGGGCCATTTGTTAGATATAAAATATGCTCTACATTATCAAAATGTCCCGCTTGTCAAAAATTATGGGATGAGAGAGCTGGCCATATTCAGATACTTCGGATGAGTTGGTTCACCTTCAGGTCCAGTGGAAGCTTCTGTCTCGGTCAGTGAGTCGTACATCAAAAGGAGTGCCGTACAAAGTTATGGAAAGTTTATCCTGAACACTGTCATCAACGGTCAACGTAGCTTCAACTGATACCCCTCCCCCTCTTCCACTGCTCCACCGTATTCTGCCGTGGCTCTCCTAGACAATTCTAGGACCCCCGACCCGGCCATGCGCGGTGATTTCGATAGCTTGTGAGGTATGTAAAGTATCTCTTCACA
>JAPYYZ010016033.1:0-14860 GCA_030522705.1 Eretmocerus eremicus | reverse complement strand
GGTTCACCATTCTCACCAACATCAGCCACTTGTTTGGTTTATGACAGCTGACCTCAATACTCGAGTACAGAAGTGGAGATTTAAGCTTTCCGAATATGACTATGAGATAATTTACAAACCCGGGAGAATGAATGCAAACGCAGAAGCTCTTTCTAGAATCCCTACTGAGCCAATTCAAGTGTGTGCCATCACTCGAGCCCTGAAAGCTGCGATCCCTGTTCTAGGGGAATCGAAATTAGAGGAAACCACTCCCAAACGTAAGAAACTTGTGAAACGCAGGAGCAAACCTTCGGCGCACCAGAGTCATTCTGATAGCGAATCTGAACACCAGAATTCCATTCGCGACAAACTAGTAGACATTTTGCGACAGAACAGTCCACCTCGGTCTTCCCCGCCTCCGGGAGCAGGGTCTGAGGCTACTGATGCCAATGATGATAAAAACTGCAACTCCACTGTGAGTTCCGAAGAGAACGGGACGCCGCAGGAAACTACCGACATTGACGCTCATATTGAGATCACTCAGGGTACTGGAAAAATCATTAAAACCAAAGAATTACTCACCTTTTGACATGATAATTTGATTCATTTCATTTCTACCCGAGGCCAACCTTGCGATGAAGGTGCTAAAAGCCCGAAATGGTTATGCTCATCTCAACTTATATCATCATACATTCTGTTCTCATTGGAAACGATATCCGAATCTTTCATACGCCTTATCTTAGTGCCACTCATGATTAACCCAGCGTCTTCACTCTTCAGTCGGCGACTGGGGTGACTAGGAATACTTAGCCTAGTGTCACTTATATTATTATCACCTAACCCAGTATCCACACTATACAGTCGGACTGGGCGGCTAGTGCGACTTGAACGAGTTTTGCTTAGTCTAGTGCTGCTTATATTATTTTCGCCTAACCCAGCATTCTCACTATGCAGTGTGACTGGGCGGCTGGTGCGCTTTGATCTAGTGTTGCTTAATCTAATATTGCTTAATCGAATATTGCTCATATTATTATCCATGCTTAGCTCGGCATTCGTACTTTGACTGAATCGAACTTGAAACCCTGCGTCCATACGGGAGCTGGGCTCATTGTGTTGTACGTCTATGAGAGGTCACGGATTTTGTTCAGCCATTGTATATTCGGTTTCTCCGGTTGAGCAATCAGTCCAGTTGTCGGTCAAGTCTTGAGTCGGTAGATGGTCTTGAGTAAGGGGATTCCTTAGTTGGTTTCTCCATTCGGGATGACTCGGCGTTCATGCCCGCGTTTCTAAAATCCTCGTAATTCCTAGGGGTGGGATCTTCAATATTCCGTGGGAATTTTTGTCGCGCTCCTGTACCTTCCTGCATGTTTTCCAGATATCCTTTCAGGCTTTCCAAAACGGTCGTTTCGGTTTCCGAAAAGTATTCGGGTTCAATTGTAAGAGCTCGACCTATGTCACGAATCACGACTTCCACGTGATATCCCCCTGGCTGCTCTAGCCCGATATCGGCAGCCATCAGCGCGGAGTGAGCATCGCGAGCCCTCAGGTCCCCTTCTTGCATTTCTTCCTGATAGCGTGATTTTAGTTGTTAGACGTCGCGTATCTTGGGATGTTTCCAAAGGTGTTCACCTCCCGCTGCACCTTCCGGCTCTTCGGAATCTGATGCGTGCAAAGTATTCTTTATCGTGTTATCCGAGAATTCGGAGGTTGGATCGGGGGATTTTTAACCCTCCGCCATCTCACTTGGTTGAGATAAAATTTGATTCAACTCTAGTACTGCGAATTTTTGACGCACTAACCCGAGGAAGCAAAGTCGTGCAAAGGGTGGAAAATATCTGCACGCCTCTAAAAAGTCTATCGTTAGCTGTTACAGCGGGCCAGCCACAGTTCCTTGATAAATAGCGATCGTGATACTGGATTCTGGGTTACTCACTTTAATTTTCGGAGCTACTTGATTATCAGGGTTTTCTCGATTTCCAGAAGTATCTAGTGCGTATTCATTCGATTCACTATATGTTTGAATCATTCAAAGTTTCGATTTCAATGAATAGTTTGGCTTCTGGAGAATTCAAGATGAGTCTGTGCCTCGCAACTCTCCCCACGAAGGACAGAAATTGGGGTAATTGAATCTCCTCACCCAGATGCAGCGTCGATGGAGATGATGACGGTCCACAGGAACATCCTCCTTTCAGGTGGGCAGTTGGCGAGAGGTGTCCGATGGAAGTGTTCCTGGTACTGAACCCTTTCGACAGAATCCCACTTTTGAAACCAGTTTCCTATGAGTGTGGGGTCTTTCGATTCTGTACTTGATGAGCCCACGGACTCAACAAGCGTAGGGTGAAGGATTCTGTAGGACCAGGTAGTCCGAGATAGTTGAGGTAGTCAAGATTTATCCAAGGTAAGTTACAATTCCGAGAGAGACTGAAACTACGACTGTGGATGGCTGTACTGATTCTACGACTGTGGACGAGAACGACGGGGACTGACGTGGCTCGTCCAAAAATGCTGCGAGGTGCGAGGTCTACGTTACGGAGGTTCAAGTAGAACTGATACTCCAGAAGCAACCGCCAAAGCTTTTGAGCTCTATTCATACTATTTCCAATGCCGCGATTCTGCTTTATGTTCGAAAGGATGTCAAACTGGCACCTAGGCGCCTGCGTCGTGGCTGCTGTCCGGCGGCGTCTTTGTTCTTGCCTTATCTTGGAGCCCGTAGCGCCGGTGCATCTGCGTCGCACAAAGGGGCCAAACGTTTTTTTTTTTATTCAGAATTAATGTACCCGAGAGAAACGTGTCTAATTGGGACGTTGGAGGGTGCATTTTCAAGCTAATAATCTGTAGTTTGAGGATCCGGAACCCCCGGAGCCGATTCCTCGAACCTAGATACTGATGCAATCGAGCCAAGGTGTCATATTTTGAGAACCCATGAATCGCGTATAGTAATTACTCGACCTCTTCAATCTGCTCCTTGGTTAGAACTTGTGCCAACACCAAACCTCTTCTGAAACCTTCCCGCATCGAACACCTGTCTTTTGCGCTCAAATAGAGCGTCCAAAGTGGACGGCAAAAATTCTGGGGTCGATTTTGAGCCGCGAGTTAGCTATTTTTTGCCTGGTAATCGAGACGAACTCGCTATAATCGATCAGATTTGACGTGGAAAAATGTTTCTGCCAGTACCAAACCTTCTCTATAACCGTTCCGCATCAAATATCTGTCGTTTGCGCCCAGATAGAGCGTCCCAAGTGGAGGCAAGAATTTTGGCGTCGACTTTGAGCCGCGAGTTAGCTATTTTTTGCCTGGTAATCCAGACGAATTCGCTATAATCGATCAGATTTTGTGTTAAAAGTTGTTTGTGCCAGTACCAAACCTTCTCTGAAACCTTTCTGCATCGGATATCTGTCATTTGCGACCAGATAGAGCGTCCCAAGTAGACGGCGAAAATTTTGGGGCCGATTTTGAGGCGCGAGTAAGCTATTTTTTGACTGGTAATCGAGACGAACTCGCTATAATCGATCAGATTCGATGTGGAAAGTTGTTTGTACCAGTACCAGACGTCTCCTCATACCTCTCCGCATCGAAGTCCTGTCCTTTGCGCCCAGATAGAGCGTCTCAAGTGGACGGCAAAAATTTTAGGTCGATTTTGAGCCGCGAGTGAGCTATTTTTTGACTGGTAATCGAGATGAACTCGCTGTAATCGATCAGATTCGATGTGGAAAGTTGTTCGTACCAGTACCAAACCTCTCCTAAAACCTTTTCGCATCGAATACCTGTTGTTTGCGCCCAGATAGAGCGTCCCAAGTGGACGGCAAGAATTTTAGGTCGATTTTGAGCCGCGAGTGAGCTATTTTTTGACTGGTAATCGAGACGAACTCGCTGCAATCGATCAGATTCGATGTGGAAAGTTGTTTGTGCCACTATCAAACTTTCCTCAAAACCTTTCTGCATCAAATACCTGTCATCTGTGCCCAGATAAAGCGTCCCAAGTAGACAACAAAAATTTTGCGGTCAACTTTGAGCCGCGAGTTAGCTATTTTTTGACTGGTAATCGAGACAAACTCGCTACAATCGATCAGATTCGATGTGGAAAGTTGTTTGTGCCAGTACCAAACCTTCCCCAAGACCTTCACGCATCGAAAACCTGTCATTTGCGCCCAAATGGAACGTCCCAAGTAGACGGCAAGATTTTGGGGCCGACCGAAGCCTCGCCAAGGCACAGAAGTACAGATTTGGCGGGAAATTGCTTCGCTCGTCTGTATTGTTGAGAAGACCCGACCGAGAATTTCAATGCATGTGAATGAATATATATATATATCTGAGATGTATATGTATATTTCTCAGGTATATAATCATACACGCGCTTCGAAAATCTGGTTTCTATGATCGATCTTATCGATCGATAAAAAGAGCTTTCTATGATCGATCTTATTCGATGTGGTATTTTCCCAGCTTATATGGCTGAATCCACTCCCCGAAGCCTCGCCAAGGCACAAAAACACAGATTTGGCGGGGAATTGCTTCGCTCGACTGTATAATTGAGAGGACCCGACCCAGAATTTCAATGCATGTGAATGAATATATATCTGAGATGTCTAGGTATGTTTCTTAGATATATAGTCATACACGCGCATTGAGCATCTGGTTTGGTTATTTTCAAGAATACAGACAAGGGCAGCAATTTTCTGACAAATCAATGTTTTAATCCGTTGAGGATGCTTCGAGGTGTAATTTGAGCCATGGTGGATGAAAAAATGCCGTGGCTCGGCGGATCAATAATTGTTCGGAAATCGCGAAAACCGCTTTTCTCGGAACTTCGGGCAATGTTTACGAGAAAACGATGCACTTCCATGAGTAACTTGTGACAAAATTCTTTGTTGAAATGCACTGAGGAATCAGAATACAATTTCTGACCAAAAAGTCGTGATTTGCAATTGTTTTCGATAATTTGTTAATAACAGTTTTTGTATATATAAGCTTTCTTTGTACTTTAAATTGAGCTCTCCGGGAACTCTTGAATGAAAAATCTTGCATTGACATCGTGCGTGTCTGAATTTGACGAACAAAGCCTTGTAAACAAGTAAATCAAAGATTCATGTGTGTCGGACGAATAGTCGCAAATCGACATCCGTTGACATCCGTCCGCATTGAATACCTGTCAGTTGCGCCCAGATAGAGCGTCCTAAGTAGACGGCAGGAATTTTGGGCTCGATTTTGAGCCGGAACTCGGCTCTTTTCTGAATGGTAATCGAGACGAACTCGCTACAATCCATCAGATTCGATGTGGAGAGTTGTTTGTTTGAGTACCAAACCTTTTCTGGTACCTTTCCGCCTCCAATACCCTTCATTCCCGAAGGTATTTGATGCGGACGGATGTCGATGGATGTCGACTCGCGGATATTCGTCTGACGCTCATGAATCTTTAATCTACTTGTTTACAAGGCTTTGTTCGTCAAACTCACAAGGGGGAACCACACCCTTCGGGTCACCAAATCTGACCAAAATTTTCCTACAGGCTTGTACTACCTAGAATATGGAGAATTCCGAGTATTGCTGTCAAATGCCCACTCTGGACAAAATTAGAAAATAATCAAGTATCCCATTTTCCATGATTTTTTGGCTATTTTCACACATAATAGGCTTCTATTGTATCATCATTTGATCTCGCTCGACGAAACTCTCCATTGGTGCTGCTAACTTTCCTTCACATTTGGAGTACATGCAATCTGAACAATCCAGAGCTAGAGAATATTGCCTCCAATACCTCTGTCCAGCGATCATCTCGAATTCAAAACATTGCCACTGGAAACTTACTTTGACGTAAATCAATATTCCAACTCATCCTCCGCAATGACATGCATGCTCCATTAACCGGCATGATAATAGACAAATCGGCCCCTAATATATCACGTGATGATCTGTCAACGACATTGTAACAGCAGAATCCAGCATAATATTAGAAACTGAAAGTCAAAACCGGTAATTTTCATGAAAACACACTGCAGCAAACTCTCACAAATCTCTTACTTGTGTTGACACTATATGGATTAACATCCCATTCCTGGGAGTATATACCCAGCCGGTGTCTGATTTCTTGTGAATATTCTTATTGCACAATCACAGGTTCCACTAGTCTGCGGCAGGAAGAGATTCTGAATCCAAATCAGAGTTGAGATCATCGACTGAATTGATGTCATGAGTGAGATAGGCAATGGGCCACATCTCTGAGCTCCCATCGCTTGTTGTTACTGCTTGGCTTGATTCTCACAGATTCTTGGGTTCTGATGATGGGGAAAACTGTATAAGAAAGTCGTTACCTCTTTCATATATCAATTCTACCAATCTTGGGTGATCATGCTGAAACCTAAAACACAAAAATAGAAATCCACACGAAGTATCTGAAGCCCTAGTACAACGGAATTCATCGAGCTTTCAGGATGGAGTACTGTCAATACTCATCTGAATATGAACATAGAGGATCTTGGTTCCAATACTCGTGATAAGTTAAATTGCTGTCAAGTACTGACTCGGCAATATCTGACAGCAGCTGGTGAGAGCCTGTCTATAGATGTATGTACCTCATGAAAGTTGTGGGAGAAGAGTGGTTAGAGAAAATCTGAGAGAATCAGTGTCGATGGATCTGGGTTTGCTCAACCTGAATCTAATATTTACTCATTCTGTTGCATTTTTGTTTATTTATAAAAAGCTGTTCATCTTTATTATACTTCGACGAGCGATATCCCGACGCAAGATGTCCCTCCCACGTTTAGAGGCATTCCAGATGATTTCTCCAGTTCCAAGTTGATTCCTCCGACCTTGAGAATAGATCTTATCTGAATTGTTGATGAGTAGCCACGTGAAATCACGTCGAGCCCTTGCAAAGCCCGAAATATAACATGGATGCGCGCCCATGCGTAGTGTTCACGCCATTCGCTAGGGAAGGCTACAATCAATATGTTTCCAATCGACTACAAATTCGTGTACAGTTCAGATTTGATTCATTCTGAGGGTGGAGGAATTCATTCGGAATTGAAGGGATTATTTGGAATGCCTCTGAACGTGGGAGGGACATCTTGCGTCGAAATATTGCTCCTCGAAGTATGATGAAGATCAACAGCTCTTTATAAATTGATAAAAATGGGAAAGAATGAGCAAATATTGGATTCAGGCGGAGCAAATCCAGATTCATCGACACTGATTTTCTCAGATTTTCTCTGATCACTCTCCTCCCACAACTTCCATGAGGTACATACAGCTATAGACAGGCTCTCACCAACTGCCGTCAGACATTCCCGAGTCATCACTTGACAGCAACTAAACCTATCACAAGTATCGAGACCGAGATCCTCTATGTTCATATTCAGATGAGTATTGACAGTACTTCATCTTGAAAGCTCGATGAATTCCGTTGTACTAGGGCTTCAGATACTTTGTGTGGATTTCTATTTTTGTGTTTCAGGTTTCAGCATGATCACCCAAGATTGATAGAATTGGTATATGGAAGAGGTAACGACTTTCTTATACAGTTTTCCCCGTCATCAGAACCCAAGAATCTGTGAGAGTCGAGCCAAGCAGTAACATCAAGCGATGGGAGCTCAGAGATGTGGCCCATTGCCTATCTCACTCATGACATCAATTCAGTCGATGATCTCAACTCTGATTTGGATTCAGAATCTGTTCCCGCCGCAGACTCGTGGAACCTGTGATTGTGCAATAAGAATAAACACAAGAAATCAGACACCGGCTGGGTATATACTCCCAGGAATCGGATGTTAATCCATATAGTGTCAACACAAGTAAGAGATTTGTGAGAGTTTGCTGCAGTGTGTTTTCATGAAAATTGCCGGTTTTGACTTTCAGTTTCTAATATTATGCTGGATTCTGCTGTTACAATGTCGTTGACAGATCATTATGTGATATATTGGGGGCCAATTTGTCTATTATCATGCCGGTTAATGGAGCATGCAGGTCATTTTGGAGGGTGAGTTGGAATATTTATTTACGTCAAAGTCAGTTTCCATTGGCAATGTTTTGGCTTAGAGATGATCGCTGGACCGAGGTATTGGAGGCATTATCCTCTAGCTCTGGATTGTTCAGATTTCATGTACTCCAAATGTGAAGAAAAGTTAGCAGCACCAATGGGGAGTATGGTCATGCGAGATCAACTGATGATACAATAGAAGCCTATAATGTGTGAAAATAGCCAAAAATCATGAAAAATGGGATACTTGATTAATTTCTCATTCTGTCCAGAGTGGGCATTTGACAGCACTTCTTGGGATTCTTCATATTCTAGGTAGTACAAGCCTGTAGAAAAATTTTGATCAGATTCGATGACCCGAAGGGTGTGCTCGCCCCTTGTTACACACGCACGATGTGAATGCAAGATTTTTCATCTGAGAGTTCCCGGAGGGCTGTAGCTCAATTTGAAGTACGAAGAAAGTTTCTTCGAGAGTGCTTACGCCTTTTCAAGAACTTCGCACAAGACTTTGTAATCCCCATGTATATTGATCCGCTGAACACGATTTTCGATTTGAGGAAGTTGAGAAAGTCGGCCAAGAATTGTTATTGATAAATCATCGAAATCAATCGCAAATCACGATTTCTTCGTCTGCAAAAATTGTATCTTGATTTTTCAGTGCATTTCAAACAAAAAATTTTTTCACGCGTTTTCCATGAAAAAGCATCCCCTTTCCGTGAACATCGCCCCAAGTTTGAAAAAAGCCGGTTTCTACAATTTTCAAACAATTACCGATCGGCCGGGCCACGGAATTTTTCCATCCACCATAGCTCAAATTACACCTCGAAGCATTCTCAACGGATTGAGAATATTGATTTGTCAGGAAATTGCTGCCCTCGTAAGTATTCTTAAAAATAACCAAACCAGATTTTCGAAGCGCGTGTATGATTATATACCTGAGAAATATACATATACATCTCAGATATATATATATTCATTCACATGCATTGAAATTCTCGGTCGGGTCTTCTCAACAATACAGACGAGCGAAGCAATTTCCCACCAAATCTGTACTTCTGTGCCTTGGCGAGGCTTCGGAGAGTGGATTCATCCATATAGGCTGTAGAAATACCATATCGAATGAGATCGATTATAGCGAGTTCGTCTCGATTGCCAGTCAAAAAATAGCTAACTCGCGGCTCAAAATCGACCCGAAAAATTTTTGCCGTCTACTTAAAATTTTTGCCGTCTACTTGAGACGCTCCATCTGGGTGCAAATGACAAGTATTTGCTGCGAAAAGGTTTTGGAAGAGGTTCGAAGTTGGCACGAGTTCGAACCAAAGAGCAGATTGGAGAGATCGAGTAATTATTATACGCGAATCATGGGTTCTGAAAATGTGGCGCCTTGGCTCGTTTCAATCAGTATGTAGAGTTGGGAAATCGGCTTCGGGGGTTTCGGATCCTCAAACTAAAGGTTCTTACCTTTAAAATGCACCCTCGAACGTCTCGATTGAATACGTTTTCTCCGGGCACATTTATTTCGATAGAAAAGAGGCGTTTGGCCCCACTGTGCGTCGTAGTCTGCGACTTGCAGGGTAGCGATCGAAGTAAAAAGCGCATTTCACCACGCGCGGCGCGATTCTCTCGCGCCTGATGACTGCCGGATCCTCGTATATCATTTGTTGGATTCATAACCTCACTGAAGAAGAGAAGATATGTATTCCTGCTGAATATTTTGATGCTCATCGTAATTCGAGACGGACTGTGATGATACTGGTACAAATTCTGGGTCAAGACGGGAGGGAGATCTTTCTCCGCTACGAGAAATGTTCAGTTTTCTACTCGGAGGCTCTGGAAGACGCTTGCATTCGAATGAGTATCGTACTACATTGGGTCTTGATCCAGAATTTGCATCAGTATCATTATAGTTCACCTGAAACCACGATGAGCATCGAAATATATTTAGCAGAAATACACATCTTCTTTTCTTCAACTATGGTATGCAGCCAACAATAATATACGAGGATCCGGCAGTCATCAGGAGCGAGAGAATCGCGCCGCGTGCGGTGAAACGCGCTTTTTACTTCCATCGCTACCCAGGTGCCTCTATTGAGTGCATGATTGCACCGAGTGGTGTTGCATTGTGCAATATCCAGTAACTATTGTATGGAGCTATTGCATAGCTTTATGACAATGAACGAATGAACTCGAAAAAAAAATCTCCAGCTCATATACCAATTTTACTGAAGAGGGTAAAAACAAAATTTGCGGGAAAGCTGAAGCTCGACTCGAGCAATTACAACTAGACTGGGAAAATTCCCAAAATCACCACGAGGCCATGCTCGAAGAGTCTGCGGTTAATCTGCGCCTCAACTACTTGACTCATGGGGAGCTAGATTTGACTGAAGATCTATATCTCGATATTTTGGGAGATTTCAAGCAATGTTCCCTCCAAGATGCCCACTCTGCTGTAAATTCCGTTGAGGGAGGCTCCAATGTTATACAAGTGGTTATGCTGGAAATTGATTCGGCGCGTCTCGCCCCCATCGATATAAAGCCTTTCCCCGGGCAAATTAGAGACTGGACTCCCTTTCGCGATTTATTCACTGGAATTGTCACACACTGTAGTAGCTTCTCAGATGCAGTAAAACTATACTATCTGAAGTCTCACTCAGAAGACGAATCTGCCAATTCAGTTCAAGTTATCAGTATGACAGTTGCCAATGTCTAATTTGGAACAGCTCGGGATGAGTAAACATCGACCCATGCAAATAAGCGTAGAATGATCGATTCTCATTTGAATGATTTATCCTCCGTGGAACCAATTGGCACTTGAAGCTATGGGGTGGCCTACCAATATTCGGGATGACTTTCCCATTTATTTGACAGCTAGTCACTTAGATTTTGAGTCTCGCAAGCTGTGGGAAACTTCATTTGGGGACTCATTCGAGCCGCCAAATTTTGATCAGCTCAAAACTTCCCTAAGACTCCGTTGAGAACTCTTAAATCCATTGAAACTAGCAATGTCATGAGCATTCCAGCGTCTAATTCTTCCACTCAAAGGTCGCAGAAACCCAACAATAGTAACCCTACTAATGGTACATCGAGTAATAACAGCTTTCGACAACCTGTCAAGTCTTTCCAATCAAATCAGTCTTCTGATGAGCCACAACCCACAGCATGCTTTTGTTGTCAACATCCTCACTATATTAGCAAATGTGACACTTTCAAAGCAAAATCTGTCGAAGAAAGACGCACTCTTGCTAAGTCAAAGCAACGTTGCTTCAATTGCTCGGGCGAACACTAGTATACAAAATGTCCCTCACATAATAATGCAATAAGTACACACAAGAGCACCACTTCTTTCTGCATTCTGAAAACGCTCCGCCCAAGAGCGCAGGCTCCCAGCAGGCTGCTGTATCTGCTAGTGGCAGTCGAGTCACACCTTCTGCAAATTCAGCGTGTACGCTCGAGAGCAATTCAACTCAGAATTCTGATACTGTTTTGCTCTCTACTGATCGGGTTAGAGTCTTTGATTCTCAGGGTGAAAGTACGTTCGCTCGAGCGGTTGTAGATCAATGATCACAAACTAGCTCCATTTCAGAGTCTCTATGTCAAAGACTAGGATTGGGCAAAAAGCCTGTTTCAGCTCCTGTCGAGGGCGTAGGCGCAAAACTGACGTACTGTTGAGGCGCGACAGTGGCAACTGTGACGTCACGCATCGACTCCAGTTCCTCATTCAATGTCCAGGCTATGATGCTGAAGATTGTGAATCGTTACACACCACGTGTGAATAATGCTGCGGCAGACTGGGCCCACATCAGAGGGCTCGAACAGACCCTCACTTTTGGGAGAAAGCTCCTGTAGAGCTTCTGCTTGGCGCTGTGTCTCATGCACAACTTGTCAAAGGAGAGGTGCGCATGGGTGCGCCAGATCATCCCATTGCCACGCGTTTAAAGCTCGGTTGGCTTTCGTCAGGCCCACTGAAACTTCAACGCAGCCACTCGGACGACACACAGTCCTTCATTGCTCATCACAGTCGACAAGCCCTTGCTGACTGCGGACGAGCAACGTTGTAAGACCACTTCATCGCCACTCACGCCAGAGGTCAGGATCGGAGGTGTATCGTCAGACTACCCTCCAAACCCGATGTTGAATATTCCAAGCCCGAAGAATCTTCCTTTCCTGTTCGCCAGCTACTGTATAAGTTGGAGAGTAGACTTTCTCGGGATGGAAAACTATGATGCCTACTATGCATCTATGAAGGAGTATGAGGATCTCAACCACATGTCTCTCTTCCCTACCAATTCCGAAGCTGCTACCATAGCTGGTGATTCTCTCATGCCACATCACGGCGTATTGGAAGGGAGTAGCACGACCACGAAGTTGCGGACAGTTTGCAATGGATCATTCCAAAGTCCGGTTGAAGAATCCATTAATGATTTTATGTACATAGGCCCAAATTTGCTACCTAACCCCCCTATTTTTGTGTTGAATTGGAGAAAATATCGCTTAGCTTCTACTGCGGACATCGAAAAGATATTCCGGCAAATATGGGTCCACTAAGACGATCGACCCTTTCAATCAATCTTGTGGCGTGAATCGTCCAATCTTCCCATCTCCATATTCCATTCGAATACCATCGCTCATGGTATGTCTCAAAGTCCCCATCTTGCAAATAGAGTTCGTGTCCAACTAGCTGGAGATGAGAGAGGAAATTTTCCACTAGGTTCAGAAGTTCTTGAGGATGAGACTGTCATGAATGATGTCGCATCAGGTGGTCATTCAGTAGAGTCGGCAAAACGTAAACAAATTGAGCTCATTGAATTCCGCAAAAAGGGCGGTTTCAATCTTAGAAAGTGGATCTCTAACGAACCTGCCTTATTGATTGATTTACGCCCGGATTTACTCGCCGCGCATAATTCTGAGACTTCTGATGTCCTTTTCAATGAATTGAAAAATAATTCTGCTTCTTCGGTCTCGGGCCTGAAATGGTTCCCCCAGAGTGATGTACTGAAATTTTGACTCGGTAACATCAATTCTTATCAGTCGTGGACCGAGCGACTAGTTCTCTCCAAAATTGCCACCATCTACGATCCCTTGGGCTGGCTCGCTTCCATGATTGTCATGGCCAAAATTTTGATGCAGAAGCTATGGATTGCCAGATACGGTTGGGATGAGGATCTTAGAGCCGGAGATATAGTGGTATGGACTCGGTGGTACTCACAACTTTCTTGTATCAAATCCATCGACATACCCAAGAGGATTGGTTACTCTCAAAATCCGACCGTCTACGAATCGCACGACTTTGAAGATGCCTCCGAGCATGCATATGGTGCTGCAGTTTATCTCGGAGTTGCCACCAATGATTGTATCGAGGTAACTCTACTTCAAGCTGAAACTTGGGTCGCTCCTGTCAAGACTCTTTCGATACCTTGGTTGGAGCTTTGCGCAGCGCTTTCGCTCGCACAATTAGCTTCAAATCTTCTCAAGACCCTAGATATCTATGAAATTTCTGTTTTTCTGTACTCTGACGCCATGGATGTACTTTATCATCTGAGTGATCACCTGTCAAGATGGCCAACTTTCATCGCGAACCAATGTTCGACCATACATACACTTCTGCCCCAAGGATCTTGGAAACACATTCGTTAACAAGAAAATCCAGCAGACCTTGCCAGTCCTGGAATAAATCCTGACGAAATGCAATCTGCAACTTCATGGTGGAACGGTTCAGATTGGCTATCTCTTCCTGCCAGCAATTGGCCCTGGTCAAGGCCCATCGAAAGATCACAGGAACAGAAAAACAGCACTGTGAATAGTGTAAAAAAAGTTGAAACTCTAGCTTGTAATTTTTTTACTCTTGTATCCACGGAAGAAATCTACTTCCCCTGTGCAGAACTACTCGATATAGTTTCGAAATTTAGCCGACTGATCAACGTTACAGATTTTGCTCTCAGATTTCTTTCAAAGATCAAACCATCTCTTTCCGAGCCCGATGCTAAATATGATCTTTTGCAACACCAAGGCTGGTCACAAGTTCAACAATTTGGGACGCACTCATCCTCTCAAGAACGCGAACGCGCCAAACCAGCGTGATTGTACTTTGTACAACGCTCCCATTTCTCTCACGAGATCGAGTGTCTCTCCGCTGACACTAATCTGTCTCAATCACACCCGCTTCACGAGTATAGCCTAACCATAGTTGACGGAATATTACGAGTGGGCGGTAGACCCAAGCATTCGCTTCTTGATTCTGACGAAAAGCACCCGATCATTTTCCCTTCTGAGAGTGCTCTCACTCGCATGATCGTGCGTGGATGTCATGCTTTGACGACTCATGAGGGGACGCAAATAACTCTGACCACTCTTCGCCAAGAATTTTGGGTCCCTAAGGGCAGGCGAGTAGTGAAACAAATTATTGCTAAGTGTGTCACTTGCATCAGATACAGAGCCAATACTGTGTTTCAAGAATGTGCAATCTGCCTGCTCCTGGAGTGCAGCCCGTTCGTCTATTGATCAGATCTGGAGTTGACTATGCTGGGCGTATTCCTGTAAGACCAGCTCCAAGTCGAGGCCGTGAGTCTATGAAGGGATACTAATCTTTTCATCTTGAGGTTGTTCCTGACCACTCGTCTGAGGCCTTCATCGCTGCGTTTCGACGATCCACCGCTAGGCGAGACCACTGTAATGATCTGCGTAGTGGTCAAGGTACTACTTCTGTGGGCGCTGACGCAGGATTGCGACGCATGTTTAGCAAACGCTCTATATACTCGAATAAAATTGGAATTGGAAAAATTACATTGGGCGAAGTGTATCCCAATTCGTCGGTTCTTTCATCCATCAAAATTGAGTTTCCTGCGCATGTGTGTCAATAGTGAGTCTTGAATTCTATCTCTATAGATAGTTGGTCGAAACCCTCTCAAAACG
>JAPYYZ010016025.1:0-15672 GCA_030522705.1 Eretmocerus eremicus | reverse complement strand
GAGTGCCCATTGGCAGGAGATACTCTAGATTCTTCATATGCTAGGTGGTACGAGTCTGTGAAAAAATTTTGGTGAAGATTGGTCACCCGGAGGTCTTGGGCCCCCCTTGTTAGTCTTGATCTACTCGACGAGATCTTTTCATTGATGGAGCCCATTTTTCTCCACACCCCTCCATAAATTTTCTGGGAATCGATTTATGGGCGTGTTCCTCCGTGTGTATGTGTGCGTGCGTGTGTGTCGCTCAAATTTCTCGTTCACGGAAACTCCCACACAGTTCACCCGTTTAATGCAAAATTTTGCACACTCCTTCAGGACCACTGACTCCAGCTCACTGAGCCCAGTCCATCTCCAGCTCTTAATCTTTGATACATTTCGATCTACGAATTTTTAAAGAACCAAACTGTAAAAAAGTGCTTGAAAATTCAACCAATTGATTCGAAATTCAACCAGTGGTGAAAGAAAAACTTCAACAACTGTTTGAACAAAAAATTCAACCATGTGGGTGGATTTTGAACTACTGGTTGAAGTGTTTTTGTCAAACACTGGTTAAATTGTCAACCACTGGTTGACGGTTCTTTGTCACATTGGTTGAATTTTTCAACCTCTGGTTGGAATTTTTTTGTCAAACACTAGTTGAGTTTTCAGCCACTGGTTGACATTTTTTTGTCAACCACCGGCTGAATTTTCAACTACTGGTTGAAATTTCAATTAAGTGGGTGACATTGAACCGCGGTGTTTAAATACTCATCGAGGACGGCAAAGTAAAATTCGCGCAGCGCTCGAAGTGCACCCAAGGCGGATATATGCAAACACTGGCTGAAAATTATACCATGGATTGACAAAGAAACTTCAACGTGAAAAATATTCCAGAAACATGAATTGATAGATTTATCCATGATCTTCAAATTTCTGTCTTCGAAATCTTTCTACTACAAAGTGGGCCAGAGTTATCGTTGATTCGCTGACACTGTGCATGATCCAATAATTTTGACGGGTACTGTATATCTGGCGAAAAAACGATTGAATTTAAACGGAGATAATTGAAATAATGTGTAGAGGATTTTCAGATATTTGAGAGGAACGACTGATCTGGGATTCAAATACACATCAACTTCAGAGGTTTCAGAAGCTCTAACCGATGCAAATTTTAGAGATTGCGAGAGATCAGCTCCTACAGGAGGTTACATTATGAAATTGTTCGGAGATGTACTTGTGCGGAAATGGTCCTTATCGCACTTGTTGCTTAATGTACTACTATCGATCATTTATCCAAAATGTTGAATATCGTGGTGCCCATTTATTCACAGACAGATTCTCGAATGTTTCACGAGCAATTCCCGAGTTAATAAACGACGATATCCAAGAGGACTTTAAGCCTTACTCTTGAGCTTTTTCGTCTGCTTTGAACTACAGACTATCGTCCTAGAGTGAGAAAAAAATCGGAGAAGATACAAACAAACCCATCTTATAGAAAATAAGATGGCGCCCATGATATACAGGCATACAAAAAGAGACATCTTTCCTCGCATCTTTCTTGGATCGATTCTGAAAGATTGTTACATTCGAAACATCGTGCATCACTTGACGCTCACATATCACAAAAATATCGTTCGATCGCAAAAGCAGCAGTGACTGGAGCTCACAGTCAGCGGTTTGGCAAGAAAGATTATTGCGTAAATCCCAAAATATTGTAAGGTGTGCTTATTATGATTACTACCATTCTTTTCAAGCGTCTTGCCCGACCTCGAATGGAATTACAGGCGAGCTCGCTTTTAATGGAGCTGCCATCGATGTATAGTGGTGGCAGCCAATTTCCACCTGATTCAATAGTCTCAACGTTGGTATGCAATTGAATCAATACAAAATTCGACGAAGAATGCTGATGACGTTATCTCCGCTTCAAAATAGTCTGCCTCGCACTCAACTCTGACGATAACAGGCATGGGCAAATGAGATCTTAGTATACGTCGAAAGAACGTACAGTAATCATTTGAAAATATCTCAGAAATTCAAGTTGCAGTCACATGGTGATTCGAATGTAATAATTTGGGAACTCGATCTTTGATATTCCAATGACGAACACACGATTCTACGTTTGTGCGACTCTTTGCTCGATCTTATGTGAGTAGCGATGCCAGCTTTTTTCTGATGTATATAATTATTGAAAGAATATCTAAGATAATCTCAGTATTTCAGTTATTTACAGTCAGTTATCGAGAGCAGATCCATTATCCGGAGAAAATGTGAGGGATGCAAAGAAGAAAGAATTTCCCTTTGTAGCGGTGTTCCGAGTAAAGGACAATCAAGGAAAGCTAAAACACTGTACAGGATCACTAATATCAAGGAGGCACGTCCTTACAGCCGCTCAATGCGTACCACGCCGCAATCAATCTATAGATAGCATTAAATTGTGCCTTGGATCATCGAGTACGACAGCGTGTCACAATTACGAGTCAAAGACTTGGATTACTTATGACGAATGGTCCAAAAAAAGACGGTTCGACGTGAACGATATTGCCATAATGACGGTGAGTGTATACCAACAAATCTCTCAAGGAATCGCACTAGAGTACAATCAAATATTGATCAACTCGTGGTTCGGAATCGTTTGAAATTATCTCGCTCGACCAGCATGCCAGAGAAATTAAATTACATGATTAAATCTAATAATTCTAAATATGCGTGGAATCATAGTTGAACTTCCAATTTCAGCTGACGAGTGGAACGAACGAAACTCTTGACGTGCATCCGGCAACAATATCTGCGGAAAAGAAAGATCAGATGTACTTGAAAACACTTCGATTGGCTGGATGGGGTGGTGAGGATAGCTCATCGACTAAGAAGGATGAGCCCGTTCTCAAAACTACAGCCGTGAAGGTGATGACCAACAAAAAATGCGAACTCATGAACTACAGAAGGAACACCACATCAACCAGCGCGTACATTCGGGAAGTGATTCTATGTACCTACGCCGACCCGTACGCGGTGCTAGACAACGTTAGTAATAAATTTTGCAGGGACTTTAATTTAGTTTAGAATTTTCATTGACGCGTAAAAAAATTTTTTTTCTCAGGCTGATATGGGTGGTCCTGTCTTCGACGATAAAGGAATAGTCGGTGTGAATGTGGGAAAAGAGATTCTCTGCTTGGCGCACCACGACGAAGAGACGACAGTCAATACGCACATGAGCACCGACTACTACAGGGACTTCATCAACGACGTAATTACCGATGCTAGCGACAACGCAGTGCCTCAATTAGTCTCGAATAACAATACTTTGGGAAATTCTCATGGAGCTCACAACGAGTCTTCCGATGGCGTTCCATCTACTCCCAACAGTAATCAAACGGAACTTATTAGTGACCATCAGACAACCCTCAAAATCAATCAAACTACTCCCCCCGAAATTTCTGAAAGCTCAAAAAATGAACTCGGATACCACTTAGTATTCTCACTGGTGACGCTGTCTATGATCGTGAATGAAATCTTTTGAATGAAATTTCCCAGAAAAACCGTCGATTCGCCTTCGCTGATAAGAAAACCAAGCCATCGTTAAGTTGATTGGGCTTGTAATGTATTTTTGCGAATCAACAAAAATCTAGTTCGAAGCATTTCAAACTCTCCCTGTAATTTCAACTGAAAGCGATTCGGAAATTCGAATATCAATTACCTACACTTCTTACATGAGTGATAGTGAGAGCAAGTGCTCAATAGTACCGGTATACTATCGAACAACTGAATTTCTGGCGTGATGAGTACGGCAAGAGCTAATTCCCTAAATTTTGCAAACTCGTCTGCAAACGGATTCCTAACTCATTCCATTGTCAATTTTTTTTCTATCTAGAATGTATAAGTATCAAAATAAATGCTGTGGAAGTCATACAAACTGTACATACATAGACTATCATTGAAGTTTGATAGTGAAGTTGATACAAAGTACAAAGTTACAGAAAATTCCAAGGCTGTGGAAACATACCTTGAAGCCTTTCTAAAACTCTACGTGGGAATTTCGTTAGGTGCCGAGTCTCAAGTGTTCTTCGAGAATCTAAAAAACTTCTCCAGGACTTTTACGATGATTATGGCGGTGATCTTGAGACAGGTTCACGAAGATAAATAGACTCAATGAAGACTCTCCCGAGATTCAATTTCTGACGATAAATCGCTCATTGGATCATCATTTTTTTTAATGAAATGAATATGTGCAATATCCTACAATATATTAGCTATTCTACCGAAACAGTGGAATTCAATGTCCGCGGTTAGCAATTTCACATAAAAACGAGTCAGCCCAATTTAACTGTGGGATAGTTTGATAACCATCGCTACCAACATATGAGGATAGTTTGGAGAGACGACGTAATTGCCCCTTTCCTACGCTCATGCTCAAAAAGCACATTTTCCGAGTGTCCGGACTCTGATATGTGTCATTCATCCCCACGAATTCATTATTCAACAGCTGAAATCGTATTCTGTCCAAATGATGCTTCAATTTGAGGTATGGAAGAGTTGTTATGAACAGAAGCACAAGCCCCAGCTTGATTATTTAGTAATTTAATCAACACAGACAGTCCGTGGAGATGATGTCACATTCCATGGCAACATCAGACTACGCTGTCAAAATTTTTCGAGACTCTAGTAGCTTTTCGTACCAATGAGAATTTTTTTCAGCCGTGTCAAGGTTGAATTTTCTGATGAGCTCAGACCCGAAAATTTGAAACCCTCGATTTACCAAACGAAAAACTGACAATTATTTAGGAAAAGCAAAAAAGTATCAGATTGCGTGGCATGGTTCGCATCAAGTAAGGGTTGATTAAATGGGCCTGTTAGAATTTTTTCAACTGTATTCTACTAGAACTAGATCACATTTACGCGGCTGAAAGGATCCGGTCCTCGAAAATCCTGATTAAAACTTTGAAAGCGATGAATATTTCCTTGCGAAGATGGCTTTCTAATCCAGACAATCTTGGGTAGCTTTCCCCAAAAATTTTTGCATAGTCCTATCTACAATTAGAAATTTTCCGATAATTCCTTTTCACTCCAAAATTTCTGAACAGATTCTTTTTGATCTGACTCTCTTAATATTTCCGATCGGAGAGTATTCACTCAAGTCGATAGAATATTCAGAGAAATGTCATTTAAATCGAATGTTTCACGAAATTTCACTCGGAAATATTTGCCGAGAGAGGATATTTAAGAAATGGTTCCATTTCACTAAGAATTTTTGGACGGTACCAATCTCAATTTTTACAGATTTCTAAATAGGTCATCGTAGCCCAAACGTCTTTGTATGTTTCCTTTCCATATATTTCGGTAGATTCTATCGCAGGATGATTCAGATTGGTCGTGAATGAGAATCTATCGGTTTTTCCTGCTACTTGTTTATTGCACCTACGTGTTACCTTTCCAATTTCCACCCGGACATTTTCAAATAGTTTCATTTTTTGTTCATTTAGTTCAAGTTTTTTGATGGTTTCCTTTAGTCATTTGGCTTTGAATGGTCTAATTTTATTCTGAGCCATCGATTTATACTTTTTCCCTTCCCTTTTTCCCCCTTTTTTTTTTTTTTTTTTTTTTTCAATTAACGCATTCTCAACCTTTTTTTGAGGTTCTTTTGCGGGACCTACAGTTTTAGGTGGGTTCCGAGCCACCGAAACCACCGAAAACGAGACCGAAAAGCCACTTATGAAAATTCACATTGGTGCCGTCCGGGAATCGAACCCTGGCCTTCTGCATTGGAGGCGAGGACCTTATCCACTAAGCCACGGTGGCTTCATATCATTTATCTATATATCAACGCATTCGGAAATAGAACGACTCGTAAATACGATCCAAAACTTAGCCACTATGCAGGGCTCAGAACAAGCCGAGTTTATGTTTTTGCGTCGAAAGAAATTTCAAATTTGATTCATTGCGTGTTGGCATGTTTCAAATTCGAGCATTTGATTCTCCGATTTTTAGAACCGTGATGCCAAAAATAGTGAGTAGCTTTTTCAATTTTATCATCTTGCTAAGCATCAAAAAACATGTCCCGTTCTGCTGCCGCTGTAATTTTCACCCTGTATACCGGCAACCCAGTATACAGAGCGGATTACCGGAATACTCGCTCGCTCCAATCGTTTCGACCCAAACCAAAACAATCGACCGCCCATCATCCTTTCGACGAATTCCACGTGCTTTCGAACAAGTCAAACGCAGATAAGTGCGTAAACAATCGTTGGCAAATAGTTGAAGATTGAAGAGCTCTAGCTTGTTCAGAATGTCAGCCATACCTGTTGCTCAATAGTGCCTTTATTTGTCGTTTTTGGTCTTCTGATAATACAAGAGCGACGAGATGTCAAGAGATCGCAGCCTCGAAATCCTCGAAGATGCGCCAAATTGTCCAGAAGATGCTGCCGGCGAAGATGTAGAAATGATAGAAAAATCTATTCAGAAAGAAAATCTCGCCGGAATCGACATTTTCCCGAAGCCTCATGTAACGAAAGAGGCTAGTGTAACGGAGTTGGGTGTGAAAGCAAATGCAGGACCCAACTCATCGGCAAGTTGTTCCATGAATCAGAAAGATCTTGACGAACAATTATTCTCAGCCATCTATCCCAATTACAAAGGAGGGAATACCTGGGTTGATATGGAGTTGATCGAATCACTCATAAAGAAAGGTGCCAATGTGAATGCAAAAACTGAAGAAGGCTCTCCACTGATCATCGAAGCCTTGGACGTGAGTAATTTTAAAATTATTCTAACTCTGTATCGAGTGAAAATTCCCTTCTTCCATCTGACTTGAATTAGATCTCGGTAGTCACAAGCATAGCTTATTCTCCTTGGGAGGATATTGAGACCACAACCCTTACTCTACCTTTCTAGCATTCTCTTCCAAACTTGCGAGATGCAACTGTGTAGGACCTACTCAATAATATGTCAGCAATGGCAAAGGATCCCCAGTAGTGTATTATCCCTTTCATAGTTGGAACGAAGTTGTTGAATTTTTTTAAATAAAGTCTGATGGGACAATCAACTTTTGTGGTATAAATCTTCTAAGATGCACAGAACATACTTGGCAGCAATAAGTTTTATACATCATGAATAGGTAGCATAAAAATTATATATCAATCATCATTTCCATCTCAGTGTTCTTCTGTCTGCAACAAAGTAGATCAAAGCGAATAAGCAAGTACTCATGTGTAAGAAACCACTCATGTGTTTTCTCCAAAGTATCTGCTTTGTTTTCTGTTCTGCAGGAGGTTGGGGTAGTTTATTAATTTATCCAGTTCCATTTCTATCAACTGATTCCAGTTCTAAATTATTTTCCATAATGATGCCATTGGTGAACAAAGTTTTCATAATCTTTTTACTTACATTGTCTGGTTACTGCTCTTGTTCATTCAAGAAACATTTTTGATGAATTCTACCAAAGTTATCTTCTTTTCTCATTATTTAGGAATGTCCACACCCTTGAGTTTATGATTCAATTAGACCAATTTCTAGTCTTCAGTATCAGTTTGATACCGATTTGAAATTACTTAAAAGCTCATAAATACTCATGAATTTAAGAGTGGAGAAGATATTTTCAGGTTTGGATCATTTTCTAAGAAAACTCATCCAAAAAAGTATCAAGAACATGGCGCTTTTCATATGAACTGCAGAGTTTTCAAATCACACATCCTTCACGACTGAAAAGAAAATTAATTTCCCAGAAAATTCTAATTTTGGTCTTACATTTGTCATAACTGAGAAGAAAATTAATTTCCCTGAAAATTTAAATTGTGTTGTAAGTCTCTACTACTGTCTTCTCAGTTCAATTTAATTGTGTCGTATGCATCAAAGAAAATTATTCAACATTCCAGAATCATGCAATAATGAATTTTTTCAAGCTCAAACAGACCAATTGTAAGTCACAAACCAAATTCTGGTAATAACGAGCTTCTAAACAAATTCGTCATACCTATCTATCAACCGCACAGAGTCATATCTATATTTGTAGTTGAGATGAAATAGCAATCTTGAGAATGGTTTGTGAATTCAAATCAGCTATCCTAACTTTTATAACTTGAACCCTGCTCAGCCATATCATATCGGGTTCATTGCTGGACATGGAGAAAGTAGATCATGAAATTCTTAAGTAAGAAATTAGTCTAATGAAGCCGCAAGTTCGACTCTAGATGACTAATATTGAGAATCGAAAAGATATTTCTGATCATCTGTTGTATCAAAAATTTCTTCTCCATGTTGGCCAGTCAAGTGTCATAACAGAAAAATTCAATAATCAATAAGGTTTGATCCACTCCGACTTCAAACTAATTTTGAGTGCTTCGAGCTCTCAGAAAACTTGAAAAATACACCCGGCGCAGAATCGTCTACAACAATTTGTTCTCTTGATGGAAAAAGAGCTTCTTTCCAGAAAAACATTTATTTTGAATCAATTCTCACGGCGAAGAGCATTTTTAGGAATAGTGTTTATAGGAACAAGAGTGAAAACATGAGTTGTTACCAGCGCTGGTTGTTACACAATTTTTGAGTCACAGGATCGAGAAATCTGCATGACCATTGTCAGAAATCAACGGCAGAGTTGATAGCACCGAAAACGAACGAGGCCGTGATTGAGCCTTTATTAATATTTTTCCGTTGTAATATACTAACTGTAAGTTGAACCAACCAATTCCCATGGGTTTTATGGCTGAAATTCGTATGTGAGGGCCCGAGCCATGTTCTCCTATGCATGTAATGGGGGTTTCATGTCGGTTCCGTGGACACCCTGTTCTCCCACCAAACGATGTCCAAGCCGTTCCATAGTAATTCTTTCAGAATAGTATCTTTGAATTAAATTAAATCTACGCGGAAAAGTTGCTGCGTCAATTCTCATGATTGCGAGAGGGATAAATGCGTGTCCACGGAAAACTGACCAAAATCTGCAAGTTTTCGCGATAATGCCCATAGACGTCGTCTCCCTTTCTATGCATTATTCGTATAAGCTATGGTGATGCAAATTACTCAATTTCCCTGATGATCAAAGCTACAAATTTCCTTCTTTTTCAATAAAAATGGATAAATGTACTAACCTTAAAACTGCATTTCGGACATATTTTGAACACAAATTTTCATAGTTCAGGCACTCTACAACGAGCAAAGTGGTTCAAAAAATGTTTGAGAGCTCAAAATATTTGTTTTGCATCGCACCAATGTTCAATTTTTCAAGGATTCAGCGTGCTTAAATTTGTGACTTGATTTGATTCCATTTATGCGTATATTGATTTCACGTATCAGAATTCCACCAATATATTGCGAATGACGAGTGCTAATGGGTTCATGGTAGATAAATGCCAACGTTCTCATTCTCCGCGCACGTATGCATTATCCACTCGAGGGAAACATTGACTCACGAGGATTGGAATAAAGTGGGGATGAATCAGATAATATTGAAGGAATGTCAAATTCCCGGGGGAAATATGTAAATGTCAACTTTCTGAAGTATGGGTCTCAGTGAAAAATACTCACTATTATTTATTGTTTCGCATTTTTCTTCTTCGCAAAACAATTCTGCGGTCGCGGGGCGAGTAGTGTAATGTGCGAGTCCATGTCTTGAATCAGGATCGAAATAGATAACAAGGTTCAAGAGGAACAAACTGATGGAATCCACTTTCATATACTCGTTAGATTTTTAGTATAGAGTAGTCCTTGCATGACTGTAGCGTACAAAGGGCATTAGATGGCACGTTCATTCCTAAAATGTTTTATTTCGGCTCAGCAACGCATCCGGCATGAACGATTATTTTCCTTCCGCATATCGAGTTTTCAACATGTCATTCAAAATAAGTGTCAATGGGTCTCAAAAAAATGACTACGATTCTTTTTACACGCAGATATCAGAAGACTCGCTGCGCAAGGATGTAACTCAATTACTTCTAAAACTCGGAGCCGATCCAAATGCAAAATCTCCAGATGGCGATCCTGTCTTGTGTCTCGCCATTAGCAGTCGTAACTCGGCCCGTTAAGACTGTGCTCAAATGCGGAACTGTTGCCGCTTTCCGTCTGTTTGTAAAATACGGGCTTACTCTAGAAAAGTGCAAAGAGTCATTTCCATTACACTGTGCCGCGCAAAACGAGGACGACAATACTAGCCTTCTTGAATTCTTGTTAATACTTAACAAATTCGATATCGAACAAGTAGATTCGGATGGTTGTACGCCTCTCCGTGTGGCATTGGAACTCGATAATGTTAAATGCGTCCAAATTCTACTGGCTTACAAAGCCAAAGTTAACTATATAATTGACGGAATAGAGGAAACGCCACTGAGCGTGGCTGTACACGAATCGAATGTTGTTTGTATGAGACTTTTGATCAACCACGGTGCCGATGTAAATCTCTATTGCGATGAGGAAAGCATGCCCCTCATCATTGCAGCCTCTCACAAGCTAGAAATATGTCTAGAGTTTTTATTATCACGTGGAGCTCACATAGTTATTGATAATAATGAACCAGCTACTGAGGCTATCCGCGCCACATGCGAGCTTTTTAACAAGTTGACATCACTGGAAAGGCATGAATCTCTTCGTGCTATGCAAGAACAAAAGACAAAGGCTAATAATCAAAATTCAAAGACGACGGATGACACGGAAAAAGACGAAGAAGCGCAATCGGAAAGTTTCAAAGCTGAGCTTGAGCTGATGCAAACGTCGGTTATGTATGGCACTACGACGTATTACCAAATGCTTACTGATGAAAAAATTCGCGAATCTTACGCAAATCACGCATCAGTCATCGAAATATTGACATCAAATAGTCTCGGAGAGAAATTTCCTTTGTACGGTACTCTTCTGGCAAATCTTTTTGTAGAAGCGCGGTATAAAGCAGAGTTGTTGAAGAAAGCTGCGGAGATACTCGGCCGTATCCTTGAGTTTGATCCCCATACTTTCCATCCCATCGCTCGCCATGTACTTGCTTATCTTGATATAAAAGCTTTAAATGCTCTATGCTTGGTTTAAAATGTATGTTGTTTCTTGTCCTCTATCTAGTTTATGTAATAATCAAAGATGTTTCAAGTTGATTCGAGTGGAGGCTGTATTTTTGTTGTTGATGTAATATGTTTGATTTGTTTCTAAACTATTTAGTTTTCAAAGTATTCTGAATCGATTGAGGTCTTACTTCGTGCCGTGAGATGCTTTCGACTGATCGAAATATTATTGTTTTGGTATCATTCGTTTCGTTAACCCGGAAATTCAGAATGCATGAGAAGAATCCATGGAGTCCATGCGAGAACATGCCAACAGATTCATGCGAATGCAAAGGATAGATTTATCGGTGCGATACTGAAGTCTCTCATTCAGCAGCGATCTGATTACGACCAGGATTGGCATACTTTCTGATTATCTAATGTTTTTTGACTTTGTCTCCTATTCTTACTGGCAATTTACAATCATCTTTCATTATCAACCATCATCAAGTATATCTGCTAAGTATCTTGTATTCCACTGTTTCTACCCGTGTGCCACGTATTAGAGAATTTAACGGGAAATCTACAAAGTTCACCACTCCTGCCAAGCATTACATGCAAATCAGGATCATATTCAAATTGAAACATTCTCAAATTCATGAATCACTGCTTGATTCCGTTTGGATATGCGGTTGAAATAAAATACTGGCTCGCACAACTGATGCTGGATCTTTTTACATTCAGATCTCTCAAGAGTTGCTGCGCAAGGACTTGATTCAGTTACTTCTAAAACATGGAGCAGATCCTAATGCAAAATCTCCCACTGGTGACCCTGTCCTAAGTCTCGCAATTACAAGCAGGCGTGACATGGATAGGAATTTTGACAAAATTTACGTAGACCTCGTGAGATCATTTCTGGAACATGGCGCGCGTCTTTTCGACGATGCAAATACAAAATCCAAGGAACCAGTGAAAAGTGTACTCCAGTATGGAAATATAGCTGCCTTACGTATCTTTTTCAAATATGGTCTCACTCTAGAAAAATGTAAAAAGTTTTTCCCATTGCATTGCGCAGCTAAAAATAAGGATAGCAGTGTCCTTGAATATTTACTAATCCAGAAAAAATTCGATACTGAACAAGTAGATTCAGATGGTTATACGCCTCTGCATACAGCATTAGAAAATAATCAGATTGGTTGTGTCAAGATTCTGTTAGCTTATAAAGCCAAAATCAACTATACCAACGATCTTATGGACGAATCGCCACTTGGAATTGCTGTAGAATATCAAGATATAGATAGTATGAGATTGCTCATCAGCTATGGTGCAGACGTTGACCTTTTCCGCGAAGAATGTAAAATACCTCTGCTTATTGCCATTAGCAATGACTTTCAAAGGTGTGCCGAGCTTTTATTATCAAACAATGCTCAAATAGTGTTCACTACTGACGAGTTGTATTTGGATCTCTTTGATATTGCTTCGACATGTTGTAATACGGAAATGTTGGAAATCATTGAAGCATATAAGTTTCTTCGTGATAGTCAGAAGATGGATGTTCAACCGGATGATTTAAATTCTAAAACAGTTGGCGAAACGGGAGATGGAAAAAATTCGAGATTTAATCGTCATATGGCTGAGATTCAACTTATGCGTGCGTCGATAATGTTCGGCTCAACCACGTTTCACGAATTTCTAACAAATAAGAAGATCTGCAAATCTTATGCAAACAACGAAAATGTCATTGCAACGTTTCAGTCGGAAAATTTCAAAGATAGATTCCCAATTTACAGTCGGGCACTCATTCATTGTTTTACGGAGGCAAGATACTACGCAGATGTATTGAATAAAGCTAAAGATAAACTTAGCAAGCTTCTTGGATTTGATGTCCATTTGTTCCATCTTATCACTGAACGCATCATCATTTACTTTGATGAGAAAGATTTACATACTTTGTGTTTAATATGAAAGTTAAAAGACTTCAATGCTTGGACAACTCGTGTCATGATCTTCATGGAGAGGTTCCGAATCAATTCCGATTAAAGCTTAAATCTTTATGAAGAACCATGAAGGAATGCAATTTGTGTCTAAAATATAAAATCTCAATGTTTTCTTCGATTATTCTCCTTCTCACCTTCTCCAGTCCGGTGACTAAGTGTATAAATTATCACTCATTTTCCATAAATCCTCGGAGCTCGTGAAAAATTCATAGACACTGTTAGCATTCAATAGACACTCCAGTCAAATTGGGTAAAAATCATATCAGTTCCTAATAGTCGGTGTTACCGCTGGAGGGCGATAGTACTGTAACTGCTCGATTTTTGTAATGTATCGAAGAGTACGTTCATTTTGCTGTTCTGTAAAGATAGGACAGATGAGTAAGACTGAAACTATAAAAAATGCTTTTGTTCCTTTTCTCTCAGAATTAATTTTCTTGAAAATAAGGACAATTTCAATTATTAATAGCATTTCAGACGGTATTTTGTTGAAGATTTGATCATAAGACAGACTCGTCCTCGCAATTAGTTCATAAGATTATGAGACCCTTATGTAATTATATTGAATAAAAGTAAATTGAAAAACTGATTTTTTACTCAATCTATTCTCTGGTGTTTGTAGCAATATATCCCAATATAAGTAATCTCCCCCGTCGATTTTGTTAGACACCCTATATATATCTGACTGACATGAAGAAGCTTAGGCTCATGAAGCTCTTCGTGGTTTTTCAGAAGTCGTGTCAAAGCATAAGTTAGTCATTACCAAGTAGACACTAGAGAAAAATACAGTCAAAATTGAATAAAAATACCTGGAATTTGGGGTAGGTTAAGTTACAAGCATCAATGAGCTTAACTTTGAATCATTTTCAAACAATTTTTTAGAATATAAAAGTAGGCATAACTGAAGATCTTAAAAGCTCGGGTATGTCTCAAGTTCTCAGAAACTCACTTGTTATAGTCGTTTTTTTCGCACAAGTTGATGCAATGGTAGCATCTCATCATTGAGAAACTATGAGTTGAACGTGAATTAGAAAAATGTGGGATCTTTTCAGAATCTCGCAAGCTCCTACTGCAGAGACGTGGTTGAGCTGCTCCTGAGCTACGGAGCTGATCCAAATGCAAATTCTCCGGAGGGGGAGAGCGCCCTCTATCTCGCAGCAAAGAGCAACGATGGACAAGAAATTGAGGATGAAACGTACTTGGACATCCTCAGATTACTTCTGGCATACGGCGCTCGAATGCTCGACGATACTCCCAAGGTATGGTTCAAACCATTCGAAGCCGTGCTTGAAAATGGCAACATCGACGCCGTGCGCCTCTTTCTCAACCACGGGCTCAAGCTTGAAAAATGCAACGTCTCCTTCCCTCTCCATTGTGCTGTCAGGAATGAACATACCCGTATCCTCGAACTCCTACTTGTCAAAAAGTGCTTTCCGATAGATGAAAAAGACTCTGATGGTCTGACTCCTCTGCACGAGGCTCTTTATCACAAGAACCTGGACCACGTCAAGCTTTTACTGGCTTACAAGGCTGGTGTGGATTTAACGAACGGCTTTGGGGACACTCCCTTGAGCACTGCTGTGCAGAATGGAGACCTGGACTGTGTAAAAATGTTACTAGCTTTCGACGCTAACCCAAACGTTGATTTTTCATATCAAAAGGGAAAGATGCCTCTGTACGTTGCGGCGAGTAAAAATGACCCAGAGTGCGTGGAGATATTGCTAACAAATGGGTCCAACCTTGGATTATCCGGTCTCATTTCCTTGTTTAAGATTCGATGTCAAATCCACCCTGAAACTATGAAAGTTCTTGTGAGGCATGTTGCCTTACTCGAGAGCCAACTGTGCTTCGTCGAGCATGGATACTATACGCTGTTTGCTGCCACGTTTGAGATCGAAAACGATCGGTACTTGGCCGATTGTAAACTCGAGCTTGAGCGCTTGCAGAAATCTGTTGTTCATGGCTCGACTACTTTTTACGAATTTCTGATTAGGAAGACTATGTGCTCGACGCGATTGACGAGAGACTACGTCAATTCTGTTCTTGAGTCTGATGTATTAGAAGAAATGTTTCCGATTTACGGAGAACGACTGAAAGCTCGATTCTCTGAAGCGAAGGAGTTATTGAATTTTAAGAGAGAAGCAACCAGGGGTCTCAGTCGGTTATTGCCATTTGACGTCCAAACATTCCATATAGTTTCTAACAAAATCTTGACCTATTTGAAGAGAAGAGATCTAATTTGTTTGGCTCTGATCTAAAAGAGAAAATGTTATGAAGAAATTATTATACTTTAAAGGATATGTATACGATGTGGTGGATCCAGCCACTGCTCGAGCTCAGGCTCTTTTTTGTGAGATAAATATAACGTCGTTGATACTTCAACACATTGGCCATGTTCTTCTTCTATTAGTAATTGATATTTTCATTTCCATCAATTTATTTGTTGAAAGCCAATATCTTATGGAATGTTTTGTACATTATTCTCTCATGATAACACCAAATATCTATGATAGTGCAGTCTCTGCCACGACAAAAAGTACGACAGTCCTGAAGAGTCCTTAATATAAGTACAGCGCCCGCGTGATGACACATGATGTATTGTATACAATACAGGCTGATATGTGTATCGTAATTCATTGAACACGTGAATAACACACGATCGACAGAGTTCAATGATTGGCATGAATAATAGATCTGAAGCGAATCACAGATTTGTATTATTTCACAATATTTAGTACAAATATATGTAATGA
>JAPYYZ010016010.1:0-15389 GCA_030522705.1 Eretmocerus eremicus | reverse complement strand
TACTATCCAATTCTCTGTAAATGAAGATGTCTTGAAGTGACCTCGCTACATCCATTAAATAAATAATCACTCAGAGAACAAGAAGAAGCAAGTATAGAATCGAAACAACTTGAAAAACACCAGAGCTCGATGAAATAATTGACTTATAGAACACAGTAGTTTCAATTCAAGCGTCGCCATAATTGCAAGGTCAACAACTCACATCCCAGTGATCCAATCCTTCGGTCGCGCTGTCCCACACTCACGATAATTACTCCGCTCGTCGAGGCCCGATTATACCATTGCGAGCTGAATTGCGCGAGAGGCTCTAGCGAGCAAATTCAGTCTTGCAAACGAGCGACTTCTCCGTCTCTCAACTTGTGGAGCAAGTGCTGCGTGCGCGGGGCGTCGCTCGCTCGCAGGCACTTCCGCTTTACGACTTGCAAGTCAAAACTTACTTCGTTACAAACTCGGTGCGCGCACAAACTACTCACCTAACTCGCCTCGCTGTCTCATTTCCCGGTGACTTGCGCGACTCTCGAGAGCGCGCGCAAGCTCCACAGCGCCAAAGTCGTCGGCTCCGTGCGGTTCGGCGCGCCAATTTTGCCTTAGTTATGGAGAATTTCTCAGCGAGCAGAAGAGCCAAGGCTGAAAAGACTCTCAGTGAGCGAAAGAGAGACGAGAGATAGGATGAATGGTGAAGGGGCTGTTCGGGGCCTCGGATGCTTCCTTCAGAAGCTCTGACTTGATTTGAATTCTTTCGGGATGTTGGTCTTGCGCGAGATGTCACCAAACTGCTTGAGGACGACTCCACGATCGGACCCCTAATGAAAGTTGTAATGACCTATTGTCACTCCATCCCAACTCTGGATGAATTGAATCAACATATTTACATTCCTTGAGAGCGTTTAAAAACTGATCAATTATCTTGTAACATAACCCCGAGCATAACCCAGTGTTATCTAAGACTGAAAATTACAAACATAGCCGAGGGCTTTTAATGCTAGTTATTAGTTAGATCGGGAAAGAGGCAATCATATTTGGAATGGTTCCATTTTTCTAACGGGAAAAGAGAAATAGAAAAAGAGAGTATGGGCATCAGAACAGGCCTATCTGTGCGAATCAGTTGTAATCGAGTTGTTCAGAGTGAATGTAGTCCGAGCGCTATTTTTTTTATCATTACAGAATCTTTTATCACCATCATTCAAGTAGTACCCCACGAACATCTTGAAACCTGGAAAAGAAGATGAAGATTTGAGAAAAATGTTACCGTTTATTGATCCGTTACCCAATAAGAAAATTGCAAAATGAAATTTTAGGTCGGTTTCATCCACTTTTCCAAAATAGACGCTGCCAGTATCAAACGCGTGTTAAATTAGCGTGGAAAGAAATAGTTCGTCTCTTTCGCCGCTAGAGGCGGGTCAATCAATGTCTTCTCCCAATTAGAACCTTGCTGATCTTCAATAAATTCCTGCAGATGAACGTCAACCAATCGCATGAGCTAGCCACATAACTGGGTTTTTTTCTCTAGAGAAAGAGATAAAAATAGCGGAGATAATCGTTTAAAGTGAAGGACAATCATAGAAAATTATTTTGGAGCTCCGCATTTCATGTATAACAACTCGAGCTATATGATGACGAGCCATTCGATTACGCGCCCAATTCGACCCGCTCTCGTCGTTGCCCCTCGCGTAAGTGTGCGTGAAAGCTCGCGGCGGGGAATTCGAAGAGTCGTTAAGCGAAATTGGGAGGCGTCCGCTTTTCAGCTGGCAAGCCTCGTCCTCTTGTGCCCCGGCGTCGTCGCTCGGCGGTCGCCCACTAGAACTGCTACGAATTGTTTCCAAGTAATTAAACTGTCCGAACTTTTACCGTTAAAACTTGCCGAGTGAGAGCACGCGCCTGCGAAATCGCAAGTCCCTCTCTATAGCTTTATTACCGAGGATCCCCTCACGCGTTTCTCTGTCCCCATTCTCCATCATGGGCCTTTTTTCGCTGCTTCTGTATAATCTCTTTTGCTCGAATTCTTGGTCTAATCGAAAGAAGTCTGATGCGAGCTTGAGCTTGAGAAAACTTCCCCCTTACCTTGTCTTCGTATATCTTTTTTGTCATTTTGAACGTATTCGTTGGGTGCTTTTCGATACTTTTACGAGAGCTTTTATGAATCGTACCTTCTCTGCTTTGAACTTATTCATTTGCTATACATTCGAAAATTATCATCTTTCATTCTCTACAATTAGGTTCCTGCAGACTATGAAAGATCGTTTTAATCTGTTAAAACCCAGTAGTTTGTAAATGAAAATTTGATTAGATCGTAATTTCGCAGAACGTACAGTAAAAAAGGGCCATTTTTGCCTACCCATCATTTAAGAACACCTTCAGTTTTAAAACTTCTTTGAAGTTAAAAAACTGAGTTTGCTATCAGAAAGTCAATGCCTTTTCATTCAATCGTCGTGCTGAATAGCTCACTTATCAGAGATCTTCACATTTCATCAGACTGCTTTCTCTTATTGATTTAATGAAGTTGCTAGTAGCACGATAAGTCGGAAGTTGTTCAGAGTTAGTTTGGAAAGCTCATATAGATTATTGAGCAGAGGAAAAGTGTAAAAGCGTCGTCGAAGAGCCAACGAAAGGCTGAAGATGCAGGATAACTGCAAAGCTTTTCAAATAAATAGTTAGAGGAAAAGAGGACTTGCTGGGTCTAAAGGAGCAAAAACTGTCGGAGCAAAAATACAGAGTCGCATTGAGCCGAATAAGAACAGATCGACGCGTCGAAAACGACTACGACGACGACTAACTGCGAGCAACAGGATACAGCAGAAGGAAGAAATGAGCGGAGAGACGATGACAAGAGCAAAACGATTTTGAAAGTGAAGCAGCGTGAGCGAGTCGACAAATGAGAGGCAGAATATGCGTGTTCTCTCCTTCTGAACCAAGTCTTGGCCAGCGTCCACTTCTTTCTCTCTATCTTTGACTCCTCCAGTATCTAGAGATTATAAACTCCAGAGTTTGATCTAGACGAGAAGGAAAAACAGAAACAGAAAGTAAACCAGAGTGCATTCGGAAGAGAAGCGACACGGGCGAATGAGATTAATAGTTCTTCGGAAAGACTTGTATCTTCCTCAACTTTTTACAGTCATCGAGTACAAAACACTTTTCCAGTCGAGATTTCAGTATGGTGCATGTCTCGATAATGGAGGGCTTATCACTACCTATTTCCTTGCAATTGCCGCATGTCGATGTTCGTTGCATCAGATCGCTGGATAGCATTTGCTCATGTATTAGACATGAATGTGCAGCAAGGGGCAGACAAAAAAGAAGTAAGATCTTTCAAGCAAAACATGACCACTTGTGTTTATAATTTAAGGTTGGCAGAACCTTGTATCTTACCATTTGTTGGATGAGTCTGTATCCCTCTCTCTAGGATTAAAAATTGTTAGAATGAGATCTCCTCGATTGCACGTAAATTTCGTAACTTTGAGCTAATAGCCAAATTTTTCATAAAGCTAAATCATCTTGAGACAGTCAGCCACTCAAAGTTATGAAAGACCCTTTGACCAATTTCCATAATGATGGCATCGCTTGCAGATGATGTTTGGAAGAATCCATCAAGAACACGAAGAAGGTCAAATCAACATTGCTCAGATTGAGATTCAAATGAAGATGAATCAGACCTTTTAACGCTGAGGGTCTCCAGAATTCTCACTAATTGTTGGCAATTCGATTTTACATCGAACGTTCGCTACAACTATGTTTGGAAATTGGAGCGAATGATTTTATATGATGCGTGGAGCAGGGATGGATGAAACGGCTCGCCAGATATTGTCGTCGCTATGGCGATGCGGATCGAGTAGCCAGACACCACCGCATCAGAGAGAGCATCGGATCTCAGATACCACTATTGATCGAATCGAATTGCCTGGTGCCCAGAGCGTCAGCAGATTCGTTGCCGTTGACTCAACCCTAATTGGAGCATCGAGCATCGGTCCGAGTTACGAGATGCATTGATTTCTCTCTAACTCCGACTGGCAATGGAAACGTCGAGCTTGATTGAAAAGCACGTAATACGATATCTCGATATAGTTCAGCGTGTCTGTTGTCAAGAATCACGTTGCAAACGTGTGCGTTGTCTGATCAATCGATTACACTCTTCGTAATTTTCTGGAATCCAATTAGTCATACAGATACAGTTGGTGTCATTTATACTTGGCACTTTGTAAGCTCTCGTTGTCGCAGGAGTGGAAGTTTGTAAAGAATTCTTGGCTGAAAACTAGGAAAATGATAATCTTAGTCAGTATCAAACAAAATGCGAGTGTGTTGTAATGAAAACAAAAAATTGTGACGTCTCTGCGAAATTTGTCATGGATTTTGAGAAATCATGCCCCAGACCATTTCTGGGTCGTTTTGTCCGAGATGAGGTTCCCTTTTCTATTGGACATCAGGATGACAGACAAGGCAGACCATTAAAGAATGAAACAACTCTACTAAGCGTAATGGTAACAGGATCAAGCCAGTCGATAAAGATTGACACAGACTTTGAAAGAGAAAAGCTCCGTGCTTGATCCTCACTCTGTACAACTATACACCATAAAAAATCGCTCGTACCTTGTCGAAGGTTCAGAGTCCAGGATTAGCCGATGCCGAGCCAACATAAAGAGATCCCAGCAGCAAAGGCTGGAAGCACTTTTTCATCATCAAGCGGCAACGGTCTTTGCAAACTGGTGCAGTACGTATACTCTGCGATGCCAGCCTCGTTCGACCCAGTCTCGCAAACGAAGGGATAAAAGGAGAAAAAAGGAACGCAGTGGCTGCCGGCTAATCATAAGAAACGAGCTGATCTACATTTTCTCTTTGGCACGGTCGAACGAGCCCAGGCTCTCCGCTGCCGCGCTAACTCGTTTCTAATTGGCCTTTTATTAACGTTCTCCGTCCTGCTACTCCCGCGCACTTCTCTCTCGTTCTCGGCGTCTATATACCGTAGTAGCGCACCTCCTTTCTGTCACACTCTGTATTTGAGTCTGTACCAATTCTAGAGCAGCGACGTGGCTTTTTGAGCTGGCGATACACCGAGAAACAATGCGACGTAACGATATCTGTAGACGACGCAACCCGTCCGTGACGCAAGCGCGGCTCTGCCGATACTCGGTCTGTGTGCAGGAGCTTTTTTTCTCCCGACGTCGCGGATGACCGGTGCTTTGGATCTGCCCTTGTCTCGGGCAACGGCTTCGTACTCGGATTTTCCGCTTTTTCACGGAGCCTCGATCTCTGCTGTTTTTCGTCGGTATTCGCCTCGGCTTTGCTCTCCGAATTGTGGCTGCTGACCTGGAGGCGAGTTCAAGCAGACTAGTTCTCAAGTCCTTGCGCTGTTTTACATCGAATTTCAAGTAGTATTATGAGTTTGCAGAACTTGGCCTGATAGGGAGGGATTGAGGTCGTGAAATTCCCCAGTTTTCTTATTGGTGGACTATAAGTATCGATGATTCGCTTTTTTGCGAGATGAAAGAAGAAAGAAGAATTGGGATTTTATTGGCTCGAGACGTGTTTAGACCTATTGCTTTTGTCTCTGGATTTGGAGTACGAAACAGATATTGACTATTTATTCTGGAATAATTTTCTACAACAATGAAGCCACCGCGGCCTAGTGGATAAGGTCCTGGCCTTCAACGCAGAAGGTCAGGGTTCGAGTCTCGGCCGGCACCAATGTGAAATTTCATAAGTGCAAAAAAAAAAAAAAAAAAGAAAAAAAATTTCTACAACCTGTAACATTAGAATGTACGAGTTTAGTTTATGCTCATTAATTCCATTCACTTTAGGGCTTTTTTCTGGGTATGTCACGGCTATCGAGAAAATTCCGTGAGTTCTAGTAATATTGACGGAAACTTTGATCGTTCTATAACGGTAACATCTTGAAATGTTCTCCTAAGAACATTGAAGCTCGCCAATGAATTGTTCGGGAGGAAATCTTGTGAGCCGAACGAAGCTATGACACGAGCTTTCCCAGTCATCCAATTATTATATAGTACTCCCACCTCGATTCCCACTCACTCAGCTCCATCGCGATGTTTGCCCTGCGAACTCCCAGACCACGAACTACTTTGCAATTAGTCTGGTCGGTCCCAGAATTCCTGCCACACTGATTGCCGCTTTTACCGTTCTCGCCGCCCGAATTTCTCGCACCAACGCACCATCAAGATCTCTTTGACAGCGCGATCCCGCAGACAGCAAGATTGAAGTGTTTACCCGCTATTACGAAAGTTTCACGGCAAAGCCGTGCCGCTCTTGCGCACTAACGATCGATAAACTCTCGCCGTGCTCGCGCCAGACTTGGCTCTCGCTCGATTCTCTTTCTCCCTCGTTCTCGAATTCGCGAGCATCGCGAACCCATAAGCATGCAGGCCGGTATCTTGTGTACAGGCTTGGCAAAACGAGCACAATAACTTGTTGCACTCGAGATTGGAATCTCTGGCAGGGCCGCAGTACATAGATTCCAGCGTCTGCGTCATTCGCGCTATGCGTGTACATCGAAATCGCGTGCAAAGCTCTCTCTCTCTCTCTTTTTGTCGTAGCTTTGCAGTTGACGCAAGCTCGTCCGGAAATATCAATCGGCGCGAAATCGAATGCCGCCCTCGCCAAAGCGATTACACACATCGGAGCTTGCGCCGTGCTGAATTTTACGCCACCCAGAGAGTTCATATTAGAGAGCAGAAGCTCAGAATATCGTCGAATGAGAGTGCACGAAGAAGAGGCAAGAGAGGCTGAGAGAAACTTGGCCTCGGCAAAAGTTGAGCAGCGAGCTTGAACGAGGGCGAATGAAAGCTCGCTGCGTGCATATAGGCGTAAATGAAGTTGGAACGTCGATACGGAGAGCTTGCAAGGCAGCGGCAGTTACACGCAAGCGTCGCTCTTTCGTGCTCGAGGGGTTCGAGCTCTCCGCTGCAGAATCTCTCTCTCTCTCTCTACGCGCTTCATAATCGATAAGGGCGGGGTCTCTATCTCTTTCATCCCCTCGTTCGCGCCGTACAACGAGGGACGCCTACTTACCGCGCTCCTCTTCTCCCGGGAGGACTCTCTTGCATATTTGAAAGCGCGTCTGGCCGCTCCTTGATCGCCTTCAGCCCTCGCGATTTTCTCTTTCCATTCTCTCTCCTCTTTCGCCCAGGCGCAAGCTCTCTCGCGTGTCCTCTTTTGTGTGGCGCTTACTTTTCGCCGTGGTGTACTGTGTGTCGTCGTCCCCCCTTAATGACTCTTTCGGGCGACTCGGGGTTGCATTTGAATTTCATGAGGATACTCGCAGCAGCGAGAATCACGGCCTCTGGGCATAGCCAGATGAGCTATTCTCCACGTGGTCACGAGCTCGTGAATGCCGCTAAATTGATGATACTCTCCATTTTGATGTGTCATGCTGATCTTCCTTCTTGCGTACTTTTTTCAAAGGCCGATCTCAGCATATGCTAAGTGTCCTAAGAAAATTGCCTTCACCATCATTTGTAATTCAAACCGTGTTGAAATTGGTTCACTCCTCAACAAGATTTTGAGAGGAATGAATCGATGAGGTCCCTCTTGAGAAGAAGGCAGTGGGTCGCACTATTGCGCGAAAAATTGATAGAATTATGAATGGGTATTTTTATGAAGAAAATTTCGAGTGTTGAGTAATTTTCTATTTGACTTGAGCACGATGTTACTGAGAGAGGATCCTTATTTGAATTTACAGCAAGACTGGGAGCTGACAAAAGGCGCCGCGGCATGGGCGAGTGCGGTCAGACAGTGGGCGGAAATGCAGGATGGCCAGAGCATACTCCTGACCACGCCGAGTGTACTCGTCGGCTTCAGAGTCGAGGTTTACAGAGCGGAGGGCACCACCCAGTGGTACACCGCCGTCATTGTCGGCTACAACGAGTCCACAAAGGTATATCCTCGCTCTTGATATACATTCTCTTGAACTCACTTCAAACAAAGACACTGGAGAAGAATATTATGCCGAAGAATTTCAACATCTGGCTTTTTGGAAATTGTTTAAGAGTTTTTCAAACCTCTTTCACCAAGCTAAACTATTGGCTTTGTTCCTTTCAATAAAGTTTGATTCTAAACTCGATTGGATCATTTCATGCAAAATTGAGTTTGTTTGGGTAAATCTTGGAAATAAAAATCCATGCCTTCACTTTGACAATTGAGGAAGCTGTACAAAAACAAAATGATGAAAGTTACTAACAGAAATCTCTTAACAGGACCTGACAGTGACGGATGATACTGTCTTGGAGGACCATAACGAAGATCCTTGCTTGGTGCAGATGCGACTCATCGGCGACGGAGGTATGTTATCATCAACTTTGACATTTTTAAAATGAAGTTATGAAGCTCTAAGTTTATCTCCACGTTTAATTGAATATTAATTTTCCGTATTTTTATACAATGATTCACGATCAGCGATAATTCATCTTCAAGCCAGAATCTAAAATTATCATTGAGAGAAGATTTTGATCAAATTTAGATGACACGGTACCCTTTCCCAAGGTCAAACTTTCTCTACTTGCTTTTCTCTTAAAAATGATTGATACGACCTAACCTTCAATATTTCACGATCAAAGCATTCCACCGAAAGTTTCCTCTTCGGTTGACTGGCACTAGCTGCATTTTCTCTAGTATCGCTTAATTTAATGTCACTAACTTTTTCTACTTTACCAGTTGTTGAGAGCATCATGAGAGGTGAAGATGTGGGAATGACGCCAAGAAGATCGAGGTCATCAGTTGGATTGACACACGCGCTCGTCATGGTGAGTGATCATATTCTAATAATGTTCCTTAACACAATGGTTCATCAGTCCCTTGTATCCATTCGCAGAACCCCTTGCATCCTCCGGAAACTGATAAGGAAACTTACTTTAAAGTTATGCCATGACTAAGGTCCATATAGTTTTCGCGCTGAGGATGGTCACATCATCAATGAATTTTTATTCTCGATCACATTCAAGTTCATAACAGGAAATTTGAATAGCAATAAACTATCACAATTCGATTTCGAAGATTTAGAGGTTGTTTTAGGCCCCACAGAACAAGTATATAAATTGTCCCTCGGATGCTCGAATTACTACGACGGTACGTCATTATTTTCTTTGATTGGAAGGGAAGGAGAGTCGATAATCATGGATAAGAAAAGTTCGTCGAGTTACGATGAAAAAGTGCTCGTAGAGTCAGTCAACTATCGGAAGAACCATTCTTTGAAATACGACAATGGAGAAGCCGATTGAGAGATTCCCTTTAACGCTGCAATCAATATGAAGCAGTCGCGCTAGGTGGTGTCTGTATCTCATTACTTTGCCCCTTGCTGGGTATTTTCCCACGACTACTCCAAGTGAGATTTGGTGACTAAAACTCAAGGGATGATCTTCTTCTTTTTGTACCAGCTACTGTTTTGCAAGTCCATAATAGAAGTGAGGTTCAGATTTCAGTTCTTAGTGTAACATTTTTAGCAGTTATTTGTTTGCAAACTTTTGACGTGGTCCAGTTCTCAAAATTAGTACATCACGTATCTCAAAATCACGACAGAGTGTGATCCAGTTATTTGCTAATGGAGAGTAAATATCGACGGATGAGAATGGAACCATTTTTCGGGCATTCGGAACCTCCAGAAGCATACGATACTCTAGTACAGGTGTCGCTCCAAGAGCTCGTGAAATTGATGCAGATGTTATTGATAGGTAATGACGAAAAAGTGGGAAAAAGTCACAATTTTTGAAGTTGTAATGATCTATTAGAGTGTTTCATTCATGATAGTCTGGATTTCAGCGGCCAGTACAACTTCCATCACAATGTTGGAAGTTTCGTTTGGTTTGACTCGATAAATAATCTAATTCGTGTGAATGGATAAGGATCGATCATCTGAATAAATGGAAGGCTGTACAACAACTCATCGGCGTAGCTCACAAAGTTGCAAGTTCACGGCTGGATGAGCCGAGGCGAGCAAGCACGAAATTCGCTGTTTTCTCTCTTTTCCTACTTTCTTTCATTCCTCTTTCTCCTCTCCCACAAAGATCAAAAGTGGAGGAATGAACTCGTTTTTTTTGTGCCGTCGCCGAACTCGAGAGAGAAATGTCAGAGTCGCATTAGTGCTGGCTTTGGCTGAGGTAATTAACGAAGTTTCCGCTATACCTGCCTTGTAATTGCCGCGAGCAAGAAAGTTGAATAACGCGTAGAGGGCTAGAATGGTTGAGGATAATACTGTTTGCCGCTGACTTGTGTGGGGTATCCTCGTCAGCTTGATCCATTCATGTAACGACCTAGGCCGATCTGTTATTCTTGTACACGAGCTTCAAACTAAGAGCGAAGATACATATATCTGCTTCGTCAAAATCATTGAGTCGTTTCACGTTGTCAAGATGAGCTAAATTTTTTGGAAAGATTAAATAACTTATCCTTACTCAAAAAGATGCATTTGTGAAATGAATTGTGAAGTGTTTGACTATCGAGAGCCTTGTATATGTTTGATTTCTATCGATGCATTCTCAACAAATGTTTTATCTATGTTGACAAGTTTTGATCATTCTCATCAATTAGATCTTCAGGACTGCGACACTTGATGATCTCGATCCTTAATCGATCGTCTCGCGATTGAAGACGACCCCGAGACAAATCCTCGTTTCTCTTTTGCAATTTTGAGTACCCGTGGTTGATATGTTGAGATGCTCATCTCGTTCAATCGTGAATCAACCTAGAAACAACGGGTCAAACTTGATAACCAAGCCATTTTCCCACTGCTGATCTGAAGAAAAATACGCTCATTCATTTAACGCTCAAAGAGCATAGTATTGAATGGACGCTATCTCTGGATCGAATCCATCAAAGTGACAACATCGCACACGGAGATCGCTCATATCGCAACCCTGTCCGAATCGATCCTTCAAACACCGACGACGCGTCGGGGTCTGCCTTTCAAATTCCCATCAGCGCTCGCGCAAGCTCAAAGCCTGAAAACATGCCTCGAACCCCGTGCCACCCTCTCCAGCCTCTCTATCAAAAGAGGGACGCTCGTCACGCGATATCCACGTCGGCACAGCGAATACGCATAGAGTGAGTAAAAGCAACGCGAACCTCCCTATACCCGTCCAATGCTTTGGTCTGGGTTATATGTATATGCCGCAAGCCTGGAATCAAAACAGAGAGACGCAGGGCACAATGGCAGAGAGCTCCGGAGCGTCCGCTGGATACATGGCATATTCAGGAAGGGAGGGAGTCTCATGGCTCTCGGCGCCGCTGCAGAGAGCCGAGTATGCGGGGATGGGGGGGGGAGGGGGGGGGGGAGAGGGGGAGAGAGGGAGAGGGAGAGAGAGAGAGAGAGAGAGAGAGAGAGAGAGAGAGAGAGAGAGGCTGTAAGCGTGGGGGAGCTGCTGCGCCCGGGTTCTCGAGCGCACCATGAGAGGGAGAGCCTGAACCCCGACAATCGATACAGCTGGGGCTCTGGGAGAGCAGCTCGAGCCCGGAGAGCCGCCACCAGCAGACCTCGACCCCGCCAGCTTTCAATTTCGACCCCCGCGGTATATTCCTCCGACTCTCCGCGCCGGGGCTGGAGGATACGCCCGGCACCCCGCAAAGCGAGCGTATATGCGCGGACGATGACCCGCACTCTGACGCTTTGGCGGCGTATCGCAGGCTACACAGGCGAAGGTCGCTGCTCTGCGTGCATGCTCTCTGGAACGCGCCGAGAAATGTGTGAGGGGTTCGGAGCTTTGAGTGCTCTGCTGATCGATGGATGTGGCGTCCTGAGAGCGAGAGGCGTCGCGAGATGTGTGATTCCTGGGTTTCTGGTATTTGCGTAGAGGAGGATTCTGGGTGCTGGGATTCGAAGACGCGTCTATATGTCTGGAGACGGTCAACGATGGCTCTCACCCATCTAAGGTATGAGCGGGTTTACCGGGAATCCGATCGCCCTTCCGCGATAACCCTACGCGTTCGTCTTGTCGCTAGCTCTCTTATCTTTTGGAGGGTGCTCTGCTCGCACGCCCGCAAATCTCCATTGGTAATCGGTCGATGGAGATGCTCGGAGCATTTCTCTGCTTCAATCCCTCCTCCTAGACGACTGCATTCGGATGGACTGCCGATTTGCTACCGAGGCTACTCGATATTTCATTGGACTCACACTTCACACTTGCTAAAGTCTGTTGAGGTATTCGCTTCGATTATGACAAAGAATGTGTTGTGCGATATTTCTTGATTCGCACGCTACCTGCTCTTGGCAAAAACATGCTATGAAGGGGGAGAGGTACTTATAAAATCCATTCAATCGGTTAGCCTGAAACATGTTCATAGAATTTCGAAGCTGCTTTGACTTGATTGATATTCTAGATGATCTCAATATAGATACATAGATTACGAACTTCAAAAACTGGAAAAGTGAAAGAAGGTGTATCGCAGCAAAGCAAAATTATCAGAACTCGCCTATAATGTCAGTGAAATCACAAAGATCGCATTTCAAACAGTCTTCAAGTTCAGAACTCGCCATCAAAGGGCTTTGCGCAGACCAAAAGAATTGTCTCGGTGAATTTTGGGAGGTTGCGTTTCAAATTTGAACCATCTGAGGTATCGGAATAGTCTGCAAAAGTGTTGATGAAGATACTCATATGATTATTCCATAAACATCTATAGTTAGAACTCCCATATCTCAGATATGATGAATTCTAAACTCACTGGTACAGTTTCTTTTCGGTCACAAATTTTCCTCGCGAGCTTTTCCTGGTTCTAATCAACCGGACGAGCCGCCAAAATGTGGTGTTCAAACGTCGTTGAATGCTTCACGATCTCTCGTCACTCGTCGACAACACAAAGACAAAGTAACGTCATTATCGTAACTGTTCCATGACAATTGTCTTGCGTTTTGCCTCAGACACATGGGGCTCAATCGAATTGTCTTTATTAGCGCACAAAATCGCATTTACTGCAAGATAAGACCTCACTGTCTCACAGAATCTCATGGGAAAAGGGACGCGTGACGACGCAAAAACGACGATGGCCAGAACCTCCGTAACTACTATGGTATAGCGTGTGGGAGTCTGTGCACGACCCGGAGGTAACGGTGGTGAGCGTCAATCGACGTGCCACGGTCATTGCTCGGGGCGAGTTATACACAAAGCCACACCGGCGTCCGGGCGTCTCTGCACCTGCTCTCTCGAATATCCCTCTCGGCTCCACACAAGTCCACATGCCCTCTAGCATTGAGAGCCAACACATACCTGTCGTGCGGGGTAGTTGCGCGCGGTACACCGGTAGCGCTTCTGTTCATTGTGCGCGACATTGTGCAGAGGCGACGCCGCGCTGCATCAGCTGCCGCCTCTCAGGACTTGTCCCCTCGCTGTGTGCTATGCTGTACAGTGGAGCTCCGCATGCACTCTCGGATTACCTGTTGACGAGCTCTCGAGTACGTATTCTCGCGGGTAGACGCTCACGCTCGAACTGACGCGGAGTTAATCGAGAGCATGCCGCTTTGACTTTGCGGCATTGCCGAGAGCTGTACTCGCTTGAGACGTGCTCCTTTGTCATGGTATGCTCGGCTTTGATTCATACGATACTGTACGAGCATCATTTTGCGATTCATTGATTGGTTCATTACGTTACAGCTTTGCAATTTTATCATGGTAACTGGCTGATGCACTGGTCTTTCGCAATCCGCATGTTGGAGGGGTAACCGATACTTGAGTGGTACTCCCGAAACATGCCAAACGATGCTATTTCTCATCGCTATAGTTATTACACGCACTCTATCTCAACTATTCGGCCGATTCGTAAATTGAAATTGGATTCCTGGAGCAGACTGACCAGCAACGTTGAATTTTTCTGCCTAATGTTCCAAACATTCCCTGCATATTGCTGCTTCAATTATGGTTTGGAATTTTGCTCGTATTCGCGATGATACGATTCCAAATAAAAAAATTTTGCTCATGGATGAGATGAGCAATTGACCCTAGATACAATTTGATTTGATAAGAATGAGAGAATTGATGAGAAAATTCAATAACAATTCAAAAATGCATCAGTGGAATCCACACAGGATTTTGCAAAACATTAATTTAACAGAATATAGGCGAATTCATTTTATACATATACTTTCTGTAAATTTTTTTACACAAAATCCCCTAAAAATTCTATCGTCGAATTTATTTCATTACAGAAATTTGATTAGTAGGAAGAAAGTGAGGCTAACTGAATACTAATTAAACCACTTTTAATGGAAGCAATGGATCCATTTAGTGATATTGAATCTATATTATCATGCTTATCCACCAGTATAATTATCATCGAAATATGTCATATTCATTCTATGGAACTAGCTAGTCTGTTCCATTATCAAAAGAATATTAAAATCTTCAGTTACACTATAATTATCGGCCTCGTTCTTGTGCCCACCAGTCGATCTGTGCCAACTTTTTTCGACAAGCAAAAGACAGGAAGTTCAAATCTCATCTGGGCCAGATTCTTCTCATCTGCGTTTCCCTTTGATATAGTAATACTCCGCGAAATCTTGTGTAAATCTCCCGTTTCTGGCTCATTATCCCCAGTCCACAATAAGCAATTTCAATTTTAAATCGCTGTTGGATCTTTTGCAAATTTCTAAATTCTCCTCAACGACCCTTGCCAAAATACTGTGTACCATCCCGATTCCATCGACAAATTACCACCCTCGTGAAGCTCTCCAGGCAAGCTCTCGTCGCACCCCAAAAAAGCTCCACCAGTGAGCAGCGTACGCAGCTCGAAAAACAAACATCATCGGCAAGGATTACGCGCCGAAATCGATCAAGCTTCAGCTCTCGTAGCTCCGCGCCCAGCACAATGGCATATCGCTCCCCTTTGCGAATTAGCCGGTGCTTTGAGCCGTGCACTGGGCATCGCACACGACACACACAGAGGGAATCGCTCGCTGCGCCCGAGCATAACCCATACCTACGTGGGGCAGAGGTCATTTGCCCCTGTGTGGACCCCCTGCAGCGTACAGCCTCTCTCGGCCCAAAGCACCCGGAAATCACCCCTTCGCTCGCCCACGCCAACACCACCACACGCAACCAGCCGAGAGCGGACGGCTGCAGGGTTGACCCCTCGGCGAGACGCCGAATCGCGGCTGACGACCTGTCCACCCTCTCGCGGAGCACCTCGTCTCTCTTGACCTTTGCTGACCTCGGAGAAACGCGCGCGAAGCTCCTGGCCGTCGATAATTAATTCCCAAAGACGCGAGAGCCGTTTCGCACGCTCCGAGGAGTTTTGAAGCTGCGGCCGATGGTCTATGTGCGGAGTTTCGCCGCCAAGGGCAGTCTGGGGCCGTCGAAGCGTGCTCTCGAGGATCCTTGATTGCTCTCGAACGCGGCGTGACGGAGATTTGAGATGCTGCGAGCGACTCGCTCGGAAAATTACTCGAGCTTTTTGGTCGCTGTCGT
>JAPYYZ010016008.1:0-11471 GCA_030522705.1 Eretmocerus eremicus | reverse complement strand
AGCGACGAAATTCAACTCGTTGTCTCCGGCTCTTTCCACCGCTACGCCTGCGAGAGGCTCCCCGTGTAATAATTCACTCGTCATGCCTGTTGATGAACAAACGGGATTATTTCTTATTTGTTTCATTACCCTGAGTACCGAGAGACAAGAATCACACTCACTCAGTACTGCCAATCGAATCCAGAAGGTCAGGAAAGCCATATCTAATGATTTGGGTTCACAACACGTTTATGAGTACTGAATCTGGAACAGAACTAATTTCATGTTCATTGGGTCAATTTTTTTGAATTTGGTCGTGGATTCTGATGTAGCTGTTTTATTCCATTTCTTTTTTATTTTCTAAGAGTCGTATTCTGCAGGTGAGTTTATTTCATCAATTCAGCAGAAAATGCTTGTGCTTGTATTGCTTTTACAACAAGGGCAAAATTTCTCACCAAAGTGCACATTTCTTCAATGTAAAAGTAAGCTTCTGTAGTAGTCTGTGCCGCAAATTAGTCATTTGCGCACCCTCAATTTACTTTCATTTTCTCGCAGAAGATCACAAAATTCATCTGGATATTCGCGAGGATATTAGGGTGTAATGACTTCCGCTTTCTCGTGACAATTTAGAAACCCGTCTTCGACTTGAGCCGAAAAATAGAACTCGAAATTTGAAAACCAGGATTTACGCCTCAATTTATATTGAAAAATACTATCATACAATTTTACAATGTTAGGGTGTCTACAACGTAGCATCAGTAGTATCAGTATCTACAAAGTAGCATCAAATGCAATCCGCGCCTGGTGAGCGAGGTTGTCTGTTTCCAAACGATTATTTCAGTCCTCCCTTAAAATTTTGTCCGATAACCAATTGCTTGGAAGTTAAGTGCAAGATGCTCTGAATTGGTTTTCGATCAAGAAAATTTTCGCGATTGTCTATGCGTAAAAGTAAAGGTTACGGGCAAGCCATTGACTTTTTTCCCGTACAGCAGATAAGTGAAATTCGCTTTCTTGTTCAACCCCCTTCCCTTCAGTTCGACCCCCGAAATTCGATACTCAGAAACTACGCGCTCATGCTCAAAAATACAATCCATCAATGCTATTCATTGTTTCAATGTCCTCGGTTCCATGTTTTGAAATCTTTCCAATTTTCATTGTTTGGCTTACCTGTTCGACGAAGAAAAATGATATGCCGCAATCTATGCAGCTTGGTCTAGCTGTTTAGTTGATAATACTATTACTTTCACTGACCTGCTCTTGAAACGTATGAAAGGTGAAGAAGTACGATCATATATAGAGCCGATTTCATAAGTACCGCCCAAAACGCATGTGTACAGGGTGCTTATCTTGATATATTACACAATCTAAAAATTGGAATAGGTTTCAACTTGTTTTCCCACTTACGAAAAAATATGAGATAATCGTTACCTTGAGTGTGGCCCAGATTCAAATTTTATTTTGAGCTTGCGATCGTACGATTTACTTTTTGAACTCATCATTCGAATCTTTGACCGAAATTTCTTGAGAAATCATTGATAATGGCGAGAATTTTGTGAAGGCTGCTCGTAGAAAATTCTTGATTTCAGATTCCTATTTCTTATTGACATTCCTTGCTTTGATAGTTCATTATATGTTTCGTAACTCATTGTCAGTTATCCATTTCTCTCTATCTTCAATTGGATTCCCCTGATTCGCAAACTATTTGCGAGGGGGGGGGGGGAGAAGGCAAACTAGTTTCAAATATTCACGTAAAAAGTCATGGATATTGATTTCATCATTCGGATATCGTGGTTCTCATTCTGCAATTTAGCTTCACAAGGGGAGGATAGGGTGGCCGAGTCATGAATCTCCACCAAAATGTTTTTACAAACTTTTATTACTTGGGATATGAAGAATCCAAAGTATCTTTGTTAAATAAGCATCTATTCAGGAATACAGAAGAAACCTTCAGCATTGCCCAAATGGGCCTGTGTTCAAAAGTCAGACACATAGATGTACTTGCAATACTGAAGTTTTCGACTGTATCCCCGAATAAATGGTCATTTAACAAAGTTACTTTGGATTTTTATACTTCAGGTGGTAAGAGTCTGTGAAAAATGTTGGTGAAGATTGTTCACCCAGACCCTTGGGCTTCTTTTTGTCAGATTTCTCCACCGCAAGACTTTCTGAAATTATTATGTTAGAAATTGAAAGAGCTGTATGATGGTATCTTCAATTTTTGCATCCCTTGAAAAGTAAAGCAATATTTTTTTATAATGAGGTCATAGATGGTACTACAAATTGAACGGATGCTGATACTATATAAAAAAGAGAACGAAGAATTGATTATTTAGATCTCATGAGTGACGATCAAAACAACTCTATGCAAGTTAAAAATCTTGAATTTGTATGTGCTATATTTATTGCGGTAGTTGGTGATACTTAAGTTTTCTTATGCAGTATAACCCGAAGAACAAATACACGACACTAAATTGAGAGAATTCAAAATAAATCTCATGATATCTCGAATCCTTTCTAAAATTGAAAACATCATTTTATGGGCGAATTAGGGTAAATGCAACTGGATCATCTAAAGAGCTGAGTAAATATTTATTCTTCGAGATGGAGCTCAGTGTACTCAGTGAATACGGCACAATCATGTTATTCATCAATTCCACGAGGAAGGGGGCTGAGCGTGGGGACTATTCCATCTGTGATTGGTGAAAACGAAGGAATTAGGGAGGTCCTTAATATTTGGTAATCTGTCATTGACATGAAATACTTTTCGTGAATCTAACTTTGAGAATCGTAATGATTCTTCAATATGGCTTTTACGCCATCAAACACCTAAATTGAGTGCAAATAACATATCAACGAAATTCCGATCAAAACGAATACTAAATTGAGGAGGCATACGGGTTATTTGTATGATTTAAAATTTTTAACCAAGCGCCACCACTCCGATTATACAAAATTTATTATTAACTAACCACTCTCATCTCCAGATTCATTCCAAGCCCACGCCATAGATACACTTTACCGATTCGAGATCGATACGAATACTGAAAAATCTCCTAAGATGATTGAAATTTTGAATTCACATCAGGACTCATTAGTTCCACCCACATCAAATGTTATCACAAAAGGCAGAATGTTTTCCAAAATAATAATAAGAATCTTGAAAGCTCGAGGAAATTTTATTTGATCAAAAAGTGCCATTCCTGTTACATTTCACTACTCATGAACGATCTTGCTCCATCATGAAGAACTTGTTAGGTACTCCGTGATAAATTCTCTGTAATACAACACGTTTACGTGAATATTGACTGCGCTATGAGGATCCTCATCTTTGGGGAAGTGGTTTCCAGAAGTAATTCCCACGACTTTCAATGCCGCATTCAGAACAGGGCCTCCTCTATCACCCTGTAACAAAATTTATGAATAATTATGTCACAGCCTTTTATTGAAATCAGCTCTGTCCTCTCATGGAATTCCATTTTTTCGTATCAAGCGGTCATGCATCTCACCATTGAGCTGTGGGTCAGTCACTCGATGAAACGGATGAGTGGGTTTAGGCGTGTATTACATTTTGGAGGATCTTCAATGCTTTGCTCAACAAATCCTAATTTTTTTTGTATCGCGTTACCATTCATCGCAAAATCAACTCATTTGTGTTAAAGAGGCGCCGAATCAATGATGAGCATCGTATTTACGCTAATTTATAGGGTACTTTTTTCATTCCCGTGGTCAACATTGTAATTGCTTGCCTCTGAAGTAAAATATTTGGCTTTTCTTTGACATGAAAAATTTTAGAATTCAAGAAGAAACGTTTTGAACTCTTCTGCGAAGTGAAAATCCATTTCGAAAACGTATGAAAGTTTCTTAAATAGTTGAATAATTTGACGTAAAACATTTTTCGGCAGGGTTCAACGACGTCAACCCAGGAAAATGGTTGAAAATGGCAAAAATTATCAAACTACAGAAAAACGCGTGAGGCGGATCCTATTCAGGTCGGAGTTGGAGCCTAGTCATCACTCTAAATGCATGCTTTTTTGATCATATAGATGTTATAAAAAATCGATGTTCTTGGCCTACTAGAGAGGATTCTGAAAATCATAATACACACCATGTTCTGCGAACAGAATCAGGAAATTTTCTCCTGATAGAACGCAAGTGGAACTTTTTGATTCGTAAGACATTATTTGTGAGTAAGTTTTGCCCTGACATATTCAATCAATAATTGGTAAGGTGGGGTAAGGAAATCGAGAAGCTTATTTTAGCATGCGGAATTGAAAATTGGACCCCCATGTTAACAAGCTTATTCATTATGTTGCAATAATGCAAGCACTCTCTTTGTATCAGTGATATCATAAAAAAAGTATCCCATCAAAATTAATCAGGACTTGAATATTTTCAACACTAACTCAACATAATGCTTTGATTATTGCAACAAAGTAAATGAATTTTTGAGCAAGCTAATTTCATTTCTCTATCTGAATCAGAGCTGCCCAATCTCTCTACCTTTACCTACCTTCTCGTTGAATTTTCCCTCGCGATTTTTCATTCATTGTCTCAAAAATAAGAGAGATGTCTTCAATTAAATTCTTTTTTCTGCATCAAACTTTTTCAATTTGAATGGCTCCGATTCTAATTTCTCTGATCATACCATTAATCTAGTAATGATTAGTACGGCGAGACGAAGAAGTTGAAAGCCATTGGACGGAACCTTGAGCAAAGAGCCTATTCCTATAAAAATGAGATCCTGCACTGTTGAGCTACCTCACCTCGGGCTACGGAGGCTGAGCCTACATTCACCCTCTCACCTGTCTCATGAAAAGTCTGACTCGAGTCAATTTGATAGTCAAATGCAAGACTGCCATGAGTAACCCCATACCCTGACACAAGAAGGCGTCGTCTCATGATAAAGCAAGACTGATTCCACCAAAAGACCATACCATACATAATGACTTAAATGGCATCGCATTTTTAGAAGTGCTTGAATAAATCAATTCAAATCATTCTAATACCAAGGATTAGATGTCAATTCTATTTTTTACACGGACATCAATCTCTAATATATGTAATTATGAATGTGGACGCAAAATTATATCCATCAATTGGTAATTATTTGATCTTTGGGAAAACCGAAATTACGGCATTGAAAAGGTTTAATATCACCAGTGGGCCTTCACCGTCTCGAACTACCTCTTTTATATACAATCGACAATCTCAACCGGTAGTGCTTAGTTACCGAGGTCTCGTAAAATCAACTCTTTTCAAAACTCTTATTACTCTTCCCTGAAATAAGTTTTCTGAGAAAAATTCATGCAGACCTTGTATTCTCAAACGTATAGTGTTTTTCTAAAACGAAAAGTGCAACTCCATTGCCGATTATGGATCGTGATTCTCTTGACAACGATCACAGTAGTAACAAGGTTCAGCTCACTCACATTTTATAATAGAGTCCAACAATATTTTCATGCCGTATCAGTCTGATCCAATATGATTTATGATTTTAAATAGAAAGTGCTTATCAACCCTACAGGAATATCGTATCTTGAACATACAGTAGATCAGCCCACGTTCTCATACTTACGGACTTGGTAATCACGGTAGGACTTGAGCTCGTACACAGGAATTTTTCTCTGACGACGGACATGATCGATGAAACTTTCGAACAGACCGCCTTGCTCTCCACATTGACGATTGCTTTTTTCAAGTAGGTAGATTTTGAATTGTCCTGCAGAATTCCCCATCCTGCGATCGTCACCTCTGTTCCCTCCAGTTGATCGAGCGAGTCATACGATATTGTGGCGGGCTTGATTTTTTCAGGCTTAACAACTTTGCTCAGCTAGAAAACATGAATTTTGAACTACTTTGCTCGTTTTTTAAGATAAGAGTCACATGGCGAATGATTTTGATCGACAATTTATATTTTTTTCATGGGGGGCGTAATATTGAAAAAAAAACAACCTGACTATTCCTGCCTTTTTTGATTGCATATTTGTAGTTAAATTGCAAAATTCAGGCATTTGAATCCGAAGGTTACCTAGTTCATTGCGCAGATAATAGAATCGAGGGGAAGAATAAGTTCCGCGTTACCGACATTCATTAGACATTTTAATATTTCTAAAATGTAGAAACAATGCCCCCTGCCTACTTATAAAGTGCAACCCCGAGCAGAATTTTGAAGGGATCCTCGGAAAGCTTGTGACCTTACCTTAATTACAGTGGAGTAACCTTAATTGCCGTGCAATTGTACACGGCAGTCAGGACGCGGCTCTAAGTTTGTCGAAAATGACAACAAAAACTGAGCATAACATCATGATCAGGGTAGTTTCCGTGACATTTTCCCGTAGGTTTTGAAATCGAATTGGCTCATTTGTTTTTGAATCTCAAAAATGTGGTCTTTTCGTTTTTTTCTTGAATTCTTCCCTCACGGTTTTGCTTACATCGTCCAAATTCTTCATTGAATCATTCGGATATCGTGTGATGATTTGTTGAAACAATGAGCACGCAGCTCAATATTTTCCTATGCGGAAGAAATACTTGCAGATTCCACTTAAATGCTTGGGGCAGTAGGATGCATCGAGAATATACTAGATACAAAAATCATCATAGAGTCTTCATTCAATCCATAATTGTCAGGAAACATTTCCTCAATCAAGTGAAGTTGCATTGCTAATACGTAAACCACCCTCGAAATCAATGAACTTTGTTGAAAAATCCACGACAACTCGCGGGAGGAGCGGTGTGAAAGTTTCCCGGGTACTTGCGGGGAGCTTCGTGGTAGCTATACATCGGAACATTTTAGAAACTTCCTGCGAATTTTACAAGAACATAACCACGAGTTCTCTCGAAGTATGCTCAGAATGAAATAGGGATAAATTCCCAATCCTTGGGGTTCCTGGGAAGCTAGAAATTCGACGATTCCCTGGGAGCTAAAAAGGAGCTACCGTGTGCTCTCAAAAATTCCTTCATCACAACCTCAACCGCTGCGTCCGCAATAATTAGAGGCAATGAACTTTGACTCTGCTCAAAACTCCATCGGCAAATGCTTAATAATGTCGTGAATCGGTACCTCATTATAAATTACAGCATTAGATCCCATCTTGAGCTTTTGAAAGGCCGAGTTTTTCAATAAGTCGACAGGCAGTAGACTGACGTTCTGCCTTCCAATAACAGACAATCGCATAAATTTTCATCGCAAGTGACCTATCGGAAACTCCCGAGAAAATTCCTCGTGCCCAAAAATCTGAAAATTCTCAAGCACCAAAATTTTTTAGAATCTAATGTTAATTACCGTAATGATGGCTACATCGCTCATGTCCAGATCGGTGAGATCGTTGTATTTTCTGTAATACCACGATCCGAAAGAGATCCAAGTGCGGGGCGAATATGCCTTGGCGCTTCTGACGTCTGGTGAGCCCAAATAGATAACCAAGTTGTCCAGATTTTTGCCCAAAAGGCAATGCTCGTTGGTGAGGATGTGTCTGGAGCTTATCAAGGTACCACTGCAGAAGTGGCTGTCCTTGCGCTCATTAGTCTTGTCGCGATAGGCGATCGATGCGACGAAATCCAATTCGTTTTGGGTGACCCTCCTCACTTTTTCACCCGCCAGAGGCTCCCCATTCGAAGTCGAGGTATAGTACAAGCCTGTCGAATTGAGCATCAATGGAATTTGCGATTACTCTTCTTGCTAAAGCTTTGTCAGTTACAAAAATTGCCCAAATGTAATAAAAACGTACTCTTGCAATATCGTAAGACCATTGAAAATCACAATTGGGCTCATAACATTCTCAATTTGAACAAGAAAGCTTATACAATGGAATCAGGAACGGAATCAGCCTTCTTCGAAAAATTTTGAATTAGGAGATTTGAAGTTGAATGTGGGGCCATGCGGCATTCGTGCACCCGTTATTTACTGTGATCTAAACTCTTTTACAATTAGTCATAACAATCGTGAATTGAAAAACCTTCGTTTAATTTTTATTCGGCAATTATTCTATCGAGATTTTGAGACTTTAGGACTCTACATAGTCATGTCACCAATATCAACTATTTACGGGCAACATTTCTGTAATTAAAATTCCGTCTGAGCGAAAATTGATTTTTTGGCTCCAGTTCTGAAAATGGCGATCGCGAAACCGGCATACTATCAGGTGAGCAAGTTGAAGGACGAAACTATGGAGATATCAAATTATACCATCATTCTTTCTTTTTCTTTCTCAAATGAGAAAGCCTTGTAGTCACCACAGCGGAAATTATCCCTTACTCTTTCTCCTGCATTTTTCTCCTATTCATTTGTTCAAAGCCATACCAAAATATTGCGTTTTTAATCTACCCTACGAGATCTTTCCATTGGCAAAGCTCATTATTTCTACACCTCTCCATAAATTTTCTGTAAATCGATTTAGTGCCGTGCACCTCCGTGGCTGTGTGTGTGTGTGTGTGTGTGTGTGTGTGTGTGTGTGTGTGTGTGTATGCGTTGTTCCAGTTTTTTGTTCGCAAAAACTCTTACACCGTTCACCCGCTTACACCCAAATTTTGCACACTTCTTCGGGACATCTATCTCATGAGGCCGGTGCACTTCCAGCAACTCCAAAACGGTACGACCGATCCTCTTGAAATGTTGAGGACTTATGTAAAATGATCAAATTGAGAACTGAGTATATTTTGAGCCCTAAATATCGGATACATTCTCACTTGTGATTTTTCAATCACACGATTATGGTATTTTTATGTATAAAGTGTGATATTTCTTAGCCATCAGGATTGAAAAATACAAAGAAGATGATTATGACATATTTTGATGTACTGAATCGATCGGTTGATTCACATTTTTCATTTACTGAATTGAAGAGAAAATTTCAGAAGTTATATGAATGCATTGATTGATTATTGGTTGAAAAAATATCACGAGGTCAAATGAAAAATCGGTATCAACCAATCGACTCAAACCATGGAAATAAACAGTAATTATCTTCTTCGTATCTTTGAATACTGACAGAGAAGAAATATCAAACATTTGTCATGTGAAAATTATTGGAAATAAGGGAAAGAATGATGTGAAGTAATTTTATGGAGGGCAGTGGATGAAATGAGTGACGTGCAGTGGATGGATCTTGGCAAGAGGAACAAGAAAGGTTTTGTTTCATATGGCTAAGAGGTGTAATGGAGGAGAAAAATGGATTTGAACCATCAAATGAGTGAGAATTTCGTTGTCACGAATACGATACTTTCTTTTTGAGAAAGCAAAACAGAGCTTTAACTGACGATTAAGGGGTTGAATCAGAAAGACTGAATGAACCGTGCGAGAGCAAAAACAGTGACAATTATATAGTACTTAGGGGAATCAGATACTCACATAGGATGGCACATTGCATGAAGATAGTGAGAACCTTCATATTTCTCTGGAATTCCTGTAATGTAAGTCGACCAAGAATGTACAGTGCGCTGCGGCTTTATTAGGCGAATATAACTTTTTTTTCATCATTACCTTGGTTTTTCTACAAAATATGTTCCTGAATACTTTGTCAATTTAGTACTCTGATGTAATTGTCATGGAATTCTCAGAAAATTCGAGCTGCAAAATTCCAATTTATTCAAATAATCATATCCCTTCCTCAGCATCATTGCTTAACCCAAAAATCTTCACATACATCGTTCTAGTCCAAATATAGTCATGATTAATAGTAGCTTCTTTGTACAAGATCGAAAGAGCTGGTTTCCGAAGCTCGAGTGAATCTTTTAGGACCGAGACGAAGGCGAGGGTCGAAATGATCGCTCGGAAGTCGAAACCAGCCAGTGCGATCGTCTGGTCTGGAAAGTAGTGTCGATAAACTGAGCGAAAATAGTACTTTCCTTGGACAGATGACCGGAAAATCGTTTCTATGCATAAATCGACTGAGTTGTTTCCTGTTAAAAATTGTATCACTATATATCACCACATACAGAGGATTTTTCATATTCCTTTAATGAGTCCAATTAGCCTCTTAAACGGTAAAAAATAAGAGTTTCACGCCCAAACATAGTACTAAATTAAAACTCTGACACAACGAATCCGAGAAAATTTCTTTTGAAATGTCTAAATAACGATTTAAACAAAAAACACAACACTGAATGAGCCCATCAATGTTGTTAAATTGAAGTTTGACTAGTGCACAGAGAAGATGTGATGTTTTCAGCGGACGTGTAGTTGAATTGGGGAAAAAATAATAGAGACAAACAGAAAAATTTTCCCGAGTATGTAGAGCTAGAACATGTGAATACATATTTTTTGACAATCCGTGCGTGAAAGTTAACTTTGCGCACAGTTTGACAACTTTCACTCACAGACTGTCAAAAAATATAGTTCGATACACGAGTGTAAAACCTATTTTTCATATTCTCGTGATAATTCCGACCTTTGTCTGCGGCGTGAGCCGGAAATCCATCACTTGGATGCAAAAAAAAGTTTTCACGCCCTTGTATCGAAATATACTATTATAAATTCAAATGGTGAGCGCTCATGAAACCAAAAGAAGAAGGAGTAAATTAAGATTTCACTCAGACCCAGGCGTCTAGTTATCTCTGAGAGAACAATATTGTGTTCAATCCTCGGTTGAGCTGATTTCAACTTCCTCGATATTCTTCACCCTTGACTTCGTCTCCTGCTTGAAAAAACCACTCGGATCCGGAAATTAATTATCACTCCATTGTATATCAAAATATCTGATCATAGAAAAAATAATTAAAACTCCCAAATAATCTTACAAACGCTTATACCTTGCTGCGTCCCAAGTATTCACGTTTGAAAGTGGAATTTAAGATGTGCTAGACGGAAATCAAATAATAGATATATCATAATTTGAGAACGAGAGTGAGACCTTATCTGAGTGTTCGGTTTAGTTATTAACTCCCCCGATACGGAACTCTCAATGTTCGTTACTTCCGCAATTAGCAGTTTGAAGAAAAAACGATACTCCGAAGAGTGATATTTGTCTATATCTCTGAATTCCTACAGATTCATTTTATAGCTTCTTTCATTAAAATAAGGAATCTCTGTATGTGAGCATTTTGATAACTCAATAATCGACTATAGTGAAGTTAAAAAAAATTATGAGATTAAGTCAACTTTTCTTCGAAATATATTAGATAATTCTACTTTTGAATCTTCAAGTGACATTATTGCAACTTTTTATCTGAATATTGATCTCTTTTTTTATTAAAGCAATTTTCGAAGCAACGTGAAAAAGCTGCTTAGATCATCTCAGGCTGAATGTTTGATGATTCCACATCAGATTTCTAATCGCATCTGCACAGAATATTGATCTAGAAATTCGAGACGCTCAATTGAAAATGGAGGTGATTTAGCAAGAGTTCCTTCAAATTTTAACGAATATCACAAATGGTCTGCTCTGGACCAGAATTGTATAATTACATTTTGGCTTTTTGAAAAGCCAAGTCAGTGCTGTGGGTGCTATTCGAACTGGTTATCATCTTTTTAAATAATTCCTACATCATTACGTTAG
>JAPYYZ010016003.1:0-10733 GCA_030522705.1 Eretmocerus eremicus | reverse complement strand
TTTCGTTTCTCGCAACGTATCACTTGTGTTGTTATCCCTTTATCACCCGGAACTTATCCCTTTTACTCTATACACACCTCTGGAAAGTTCGAGCCTTGTAAAAGGGAGCCCCTTGCGTTTGTTGCCCAGACCTCTTTTTTTCTTCTCCCTTTGTGTTTTGGTCCGCACGATTCCATTCGGCTTCTCTTGCTTTGATTTCCTCGCCGCAGCAGCAGCGCGGAGAGAAAATATATTTCCTATTCCCTCTCGGATTATCAGCCGTAAACATGTCGCGTCAATCGAGCGCTGCGTGCGGCTTGTTTCTTGAAAATTCGCGCGGCTGGAAAATTTACCTCTGTTGCCTTTCTCTGCTTGTCTGACGGAGACGCAAGGATACTTTTGCGTGTATCGGAAAACTTGACGATCCGCAGTTTTAGAATCGCGAGGGCAACCGTTGCGAGACTAATCGAATGCCTTTGTACTCCGTCTTTGATATTTCTCTTTGCTCGACGGCTCGTAGAAACCTCTGTGGAAATCAGCTACAGTACGCCCAGTGTCATTCGCTTGGAACAATTTTTCCGCGAAATTTCATCGGGACTGTAACGTTTGAATCCAAACAATATGTGATGAAAAAAAATCCGTGGGGTGGATCAATTCGATTCCTGATTGCCCATCAGAACCGATTGACGCAATTTGTTTACGTTTTTTTTCCTCCCATTCATCAATCACTTCGACGCTTTGTCATGTCCATCAATAAATCATCTCTGCTTGTTCGTGATATGTCTGTCTATTTCTGCCTCCTTTCATTGCGATACTTGACTCTTGCTGATCCTCTATTCATTCGATCCCTTTCAACGTCAACTCGTTGATGTCGGCGACAGAAAAATCGACAAAAATAGAAAATACAATCGACAGAGCTCCAACCGGCGTTTCTAAATTTCGTGATTCGAATCAATTGTCGGCCAATTTCATTTCGGAAAAAAAGAGGTTTCGTCGGAACCATTGGACAAAAAGCATCAACGAGAGTCAAGCATCGGCGATATCACTCTATACGTAAATAAGTCATGTGTCACGCTTCTATGAACCCGTATATCCTGTTGTTGATATATATTTGTGGTATGTCGTCAAGTTGTTGTTTTGTTCATGTCTTGTCTTCTTGCCAATTAGTGATACGTTTAAACGAGTTCTGTAATCACAGTATGCCTACATAGCGACGATCCGCATATAAATCTCGATCAAGCTTGTGTCCGTTAACATAGCCAAGCTTGCACTCACGTGTACATGTCAAATTCTATCAAAAAAGATGAAAATGACGTGCTCGAGCCCTATTTGTCTGAACAACAGTGAACGTCCAAGAGCATTCATTTCTTGTATGTTTCTGTTTTCTTAATTTTTTTGTCTTTCTTTTCATTCTTGTCTGTTTATTCGTACAAAAAAAACCATCGACGATTCATCGCACTGGAGAAAGCGCAAATCTAAAGAACCGCGGTCACGATAAAAAAGACATAGAAAACGTACGTGAAAATAGGCGAAAAGAGAAAACTCTAAATTTTTTAAAGCCGATACCATCGGAAGACACAATTCGATGCCCAAAATTGTGAATTGATGAGATATAGTCGATGAGAAATAGATTGCGAGAAAAAGAAAGATAGCGGAGTGACACTGTGTCGGTCGATTCGACGCAGGAAGTCACCCCACCAGGAAGTCCCGTCAAATCCTCCAACCTCTTGTCTTCGTCTGAAAAAATGTGCCTCACCGAACCTTTCCAATAACCGCCGCCTCTTCACCGCCCCCCGACATGAGAAAAGTCCAAAAAAACCCTGTGTCTCGTCTTTTATCCCAGACTTATCCAACATCCGGCCTCAACAATTACTACTGCAAAGTTGCCAATCGAGCAATGCCCCGGAACGTCCGTCATATACCCGAGGTCCGTTTGACACTTGATTAAAGTGAAAACTTTTCTCGGGCAGCTCATGAGAGAGAAGGAAAAAAAGGAACACGAGTGAAAGAGAGGGAGAGAATGTGGAAAAGAGCGAACGATGAGGATTGAAAGAAAAGCAGGATAGACGGACGAATTTGGAGGAAAGACGGATAGTGATACGAGGAGGGAGGGTATATAGATCTGCGGGGAGATGTATCATGATACATCTCTCCGGCGGAACTGGGAAGATTAGGAGAGATCAAAATGAAAGTAGACAGAAAGAGAATGGTGTACATATATATAATGATGGCTTGTCTCGCTGCGAGATTCGCGATGGAGCTTTAAAGGAGCGAAAAAGAAGCTTACCCTAACCTCCAGATCTCGAATCGCGCCAACGTTTATTTGTCTCACTTTATACTTTGTCACTTGATTATACTGTACACTTCGATCGGTGGAAATGTTGAGGGAGTATGTCTAGAGAACTGCGATTGCATGCCGATATAGTCGATCAACTTTGTCATTGATTGAGCGATCTGTTGGTGTTATCTCACTGAATGAAGAAAGTGATGGATGGAAGACTGTTCTTATGGAAAGAAACATTTTCTCGAGCAAAGCTCTCGCTCTGCACATTTACAGGCTGCATTCACTTCAGGAAAATGAATTCAGATGGCGCTCCGATATCACTCTGGGTTGAATTTATTTTTACCAAATTTTCTTATGTCTCAATGAATGGCACATCAGGTAGGTCAACTAATGAGTAAATGTACATTGTGATGTTCATCGAGCAATAGCCACTATCTACTGATGCTAAAGTACTTTTCATTCAGGTTAGTAATAATTCCACTCTTGGATTCATCATAAGTATGATGAATCATTCACGCGACGCTTGTGAAAATGTTTCTTTTATAGCGAAAGATCTTCACGTATAGATGGATGAAAATTTGATGCATCTCAGTACCTCATGCTTCCTTAACATTTCATCAGAGAGCTTATTATTAACCTTCATTTGATTATCTTCAGTTCCTCGCTTTTCATTCTCTGATTTCTACTTTATTAACAATTACTTATTTTCTCAACGAAACATTCGATTCCTGTATTGGGAGCTTTCGACATTATCTTTTATGAAGATTGAATTGTTCTTTAGATTATGAGAAAATCCATCACTGCGGTATTGATACCCTCATTCCCCACATTTTGCATGCAGGAATCGAATGTTTCGCTCTCCTGTGTACGATTTATTTATCGATTAGTCATGTGTATAATATCGTTGACAAAATGAGAGGCATTATTCAGATACGATATAAAGCTCAAATTTTTTCGCGAGCAAAACGACCAGAGCTCGAATTCGCTTGGACAATCACGAAAATGAATGATAATGAAATTCGCTGACACAGCTTCACTTTAGATACGTTTGAATTAACATCGAGCTGTCGCGGGGCTCGTTTTCGAATCAAATTGGCACATACGCCCATGAATCACATTCATTGTATTACAATAGAGCCTGAGCGCGTCGCGAGAGCGCATTAAATCCAACGTTCAAACGATGCGGTATAGTGTATGCGTCAAAGCAAAGTTAAATTAACGTCAAGTTCATACCCCGCATAGAATCTCGTATACACCAGGTGAAAAACACGTTTATGTGCAATTTACGCGGCATTATAACACGATAAACTTGATGGAGCTCGTCGAGCCCGCGCCGCCGCGGCCGCGTCAAGTTTTCGGCAAATCGCTCGAGACGAGTGCTATTATAGGCTTGGATACACAAATACAAAGCACACACATACACACATAGCATTAATCCACGCCATAATCACTCAAATTCCACTTGAAGGCGTGTGCACAACCACACACCCCCACCCACCTCACACATACACACATCAACCAACGACCTCTTGAAACAAATACATGAATATGCATGAGTCAGAACCTCATTATATCTCGCCTCGAAGTAACAATGTAGTACTTTCGTTCCTATTTACATATTATATTACATAAATATTTTATATGATATGAAGATATCCATATACGTAAGATATATTACACACACGAGCGTAAGGCCCTTCGATGCACCATCCTTGAGCAGGACATGCACGATCCACGTCTGAGCTACAAACGTCCTCGTGTCGTACTGCGCCCTCTCGATCGTATCGAACACGTTTCGAAAACTCAAACTAATCGAACGTTTTCAAAATTTCGCCGTTTTTCAGGTTAGTGTTCGTAACTTTACGCACACTTGAGCTGATCGAACGTTTTTGAATTTTTTGAGTTGGCTTTCGTTCATAACCTTGTCGTGACTAGGATCCCTAGAAAGGAGGTCTGCTCACGGTCCGCTATATTCAGACAAATCTAAATCGGATATCTATAGGTGTACAAATCAGTCTGACCGTATACCTATATTTATTTAATTTATCTCAATATGGCGGATCATGTTTGGACCCAATTCTAAAGGCCGTAGTCGTGGCCTACGGTTTACCGTATCCAGATTTCAAGGTTATGTACGAACACCGGCTCCACGAGTAAAAAATTCAAGAGCGTACGATGAGTTCAAGTGTCCGTAGAGTGCACATAATCTAATGTGAAGCTGCGGTTTGCCGTATCCGAATTTGAAGGTTATGTGCGTGCACCAATCTTAGATATGAAGAATTCAAAAAACGTTCCATTAGTTCGAGTGCACGTATCCCATGACTCTATGCACCTGGGTGCTCTGGCCGAATTTGATTCGGCTCTGCAAGGCTGATGTGCACCGCATCGGGCGCAGTGCGTGACAGCCGCACCAGCCGCACCATCCGCCGCCAGAGCCACCACTACCACCACCATCTGCGTATCGCCGGCCTCGTGGAGCCTGGAGCAGCCCGGCACGTCGAATCGATCGCCGTTTCTGCTACTCCGCTGCGACTGTAATAGCGGTGCACATACGCCTGTACCACACACAGGTGCAGAGAGCGAGGGATGTAAAATGATGGAGAGGGAACGGGTGCAGGAGGACTTTTTGTAAAACTGTCGCGTAAATTGTAAAAAAATTCTGATCATCTCGCTCTTTTTTGTAATTTTACCATCGTACGAGCGTGGCTGATTACTAAATATAAATTTATTTTTCAAGAATTTGACCATGTGAATCTCATGGTGTCGAGTGATGACCCACGGCAGGGTCTACGGTCGTGATGGTAAATTTACACAAAATTTGAATGATTTTCAGAAACATTTTTTACGGTGTTGAATCGTGTATGCTGTGTATGATGTGCAACGCGGGGTGGCCGTTCTCTCGACAATCCAATACGTAATTGTGCCAATCCGGCCGGGGCTACACTTCTCTGATAAATTTTTTGACCGTAGAGAGATATTAATTTGCTTCGAGTTGTCGTTGCTCAAGCGATCAATCAAATGATCGATGCGAAATGAATGTTGAAATTTATATTTCGTGATGCGAACGGACGGATTGGGTCATTTTTGCGTGGAAGGAGGCGGATTGTAAGCGACCGGTGCCGCTCTCAGGAGCCCCACGTCATTTTTGTTATATTTGTATGAACAGCCGTGTTGCGGTAATGCGAGGCCAAGTGGTGACGGAACAGGGCCTGGGCATCATCGACGTCAGGGTGTCCATTGACAAGGATACCAGGTTCGGATTCACCCTTACCAGGGCTGGCGGATGGTGAGTTCGAAAAATTCTATTATTTGATGGTCTCGTATAAAGATTTTGATTGACAGTCGCTCGCTCGCAGAAAATTGAAACATCGCTCAAAATGACACGTACAGTTGCATCTGATAATGAGATAAATAATTTCTTTTTCGATGGCGGTGACATTTGTCAGATGAATTTTCACATTCATTCGTGTATTCTTCTTTTTTTCAATGACATGTTCTGATTGGGACATTTCTGTTGTCTCCAAAAATTCGCTACGTTCTGGAATTGATCTGCTTTCAAACTCCCTCAAAAGCAATGGTATGTTATTGCGACATTGTTTGCTTCGAAAAGATGAATTCTCGCTTGTGAGCATTCAGTTTACGAATTTGACGTTTAAAAAACAATGCTTCGGAAATAAACTAGATATAAGAGTCTTTGCTTCCTGAATTCTCGTCATGAATTTATTTATTTGGATCTCTGGTCAAAAACGATCCAAAAACGGCTTCTCATCTCTCTCAAAGATGATATGGAGTACTACAAAACCTCTCACTTGGCAATTTCCTTCACAATAAAGTTCAAGATTAGCAATTTCAATTCGCTTTCAAAGTCAAAAACATTTCCCGGGTGCTTTTATACCAGCACATTCAAACGCTAAACGATGCCATAGCGAAAAATGCCGGTCTCACTCGTTCTCCTGCTGGCGCCCTCTGTTTTCTTTCAATTTTCCACTGGCGCGCGAGATGGATGCAGATGAGATAAAAGAGAGACCGAATTGAATTCACAAATTGCCAAGGAGCCAAAGCACGTAGTAATTTATATCCTCTTTGGGAAAGAGAGAGAGAGCTAGAAAGAAAGGGAGCGACGACTCTATATCAAGTTCGCGGCGGGCGACTATGCAGTAAAAGAGATCAGAGCCCAGGGATGCTGAAAAAACACAAGCTAGCCGGACGTCGCTGCGCAGTCTTTGAATGGTTAATTGAACTTTCTCTCTGTCTGTCTGTCTGTCTGTGCCTGGCGACCTCGGTAATAGGTTCGACATCCTCGTGAACGGCGGAGGCGCTGTGACTCTGCAATTCCAGAGGAGCCCCTTCAAGCCAATGACAAGAACGGTTTTTGTGCCGTGGAATCAGATTGTAGTCCTGCCGCCGGTGGTGCTGACGATCGGCGAGGAGGGAGAATCCTTCAAGCCCATTAATCAACCGCCCAGTCCGGCAATCGGTAAATAAAGCCTCGCTTTTCACCTTTCTCCTCCGCGATACATACCTTCGCAACCGCGTCAATCCTTCCCACCATTTCGCAAGGCTGCTCGCGACAAGCAACGCGGGAATCGGGAAAATTATAATAAAGCTCTCGCAATTTTCAAAGAGATTACTGCGTTGGAGTATCGAGCTCTCCGCGCTGCGCGCGATAATTGAAAGCAAATATGCGCGCGAATGGCAACTACCAATTGAATTATACCGAGAGCGATCTTGTTAATTTTGACGAGAGAAACGGCGCGGCGCTCTTGAAACATTCATCGCGCGCATTCTGATGATTGAAGAAGCGTCGCAGCCGCTCTCTGCATTTTCATTTCACGTCTCGAGAGCCCCGGCACAGTCGTCGCGTCGTCGCCGAGATTTATACTCGAATATGAAAAAAAAATGAGTTCGCGAGAGCAGCGCGAATGGCCCCGGAGACTGCGCGAGGTATAAAGCGGAGTGGGAAAAAAATGTTCCCGGAACAATCTGCGCGCGGGTTATAATCAACGGGCGCGATATTGCAGGATTTCCAGGCTTCACGACGAATCTGTTCGACGAGCAGGGTCCCTGCATGGAGCACGATCACGAGATTCTTCGTCCAATAATCGTTGGCACATGGATGCCCGAGAAGGTTGGAGGCCTGCCAGGCAAGAGCCTTGTGTTTGCTGAAACTCAGGTTCGTTGACTCTTTCTTCGTATTCCTTTTTTTTTCACCCTCGCGACCCCTCTGCTATATACTACCCCTCATAGCAGGACTCTCTGCAATAACACTTTTCGTGAAGATTAATGGGCTTTGTACAAGGTACGGAGAGTCGCTCGGCCCCTGATAAGCCACTTGCATAATAATGTGGCTTTTAGCCCCCTTTTTACGCCCTCAAAGGATTGTTTGGATTTTGAGACCTTATACCGTGAATTATTCTGCGCGACGCAGACTACTTAATCCTAATTGTTGCGAGGAAACTTTCAAAACTGCTCGACTCGCGACAAGATTTCTCCTACTGCCTTTGCAGAGAACCGCGACTTCCCGAGGAGGAAATCCAGATTCGTACGAGGGTATAACGAAGCGACCGAGAAAGAGAGATTTATCGAGGGAGTTATACCTGCTCAGCTCTTCCAAGGATGTCTTATGCGCTATATTCGCTGGATCAGCGACTGGTACGGATCTCCGCGGGTCGGAGGGCTCATTTTTAACCTCATATTCTCGATAGTCGATCACCTCCTAAACTCGTTAGATTCGCTCGGTGTAAAAATTATCGATGACTTGATCCCTGGGGTGTTCGAGTTCATTTGGACGCACACCATAGCGCGACTCCTATTCATCCGTCAATTTCGTTATGAAAGACTATGAATTGCCACTCCACAGGTAAAAAAGGCGTAATATCGTTAGGACTGAAATAGACGGAAATGATTAAAAGCATTTGTTTTGAATGTGGGTCAATTGTTCCGCAAAGCTTTTGATGCTCGTTAGATTTTATGCTCTCCGTGCTTACAAACTGTTTCCCATTTATATGGAAACATTCATGCTTGATTAAATTCCTACAGCCCGCGGTAGAAATGCACAATAACCGTTATCTCAAATCTTTGCATTAGTCACTCGCAGAATGTGGCTTTAGAGCAACTTCTGTCGTGATGAGCTTTTATCGTTGATGCATTATGGCTTACAACTAGTTTCCACGAATGATAGAGGATCACATAATAAAGTTTTGTTCGAATATCCATTTTGTTCAAGATAAATGGTTGGGTTTTCTTGCTACAAGTTCACAAATGTGTAAACTTCTCGCAAGCTTTGAGAAGGAAAAAGCATTGATTTTGAGGCCCATGTCAATATTCACAAAATTTGCGTCGTCCGATATGGAGACCACGGGTTCGAACCCGTAAGTCATAAGATGGATTTGGTTCAAATCCTCGGGAAGGAAAGAAATTTCATATGTCCTTCAAATGCGATTAATGTAGGCTGGAGACCTCGCAAGGTGCGCGGGTTCAAATCTTGGGTCATACAGTTTGCGTGGTTCAAATCCCGTGCAGCCGAACTTATGTGAGATAATGATGGAAATGGAATTCTTTAAATCGTTGTAGGCAATAGATGTGAAATAATTTGTTAACTCGTCCACAGATCGTTCAGGAGAGCATAGCTATCCCGGGTTCGAATCTCCATCTGATGTATCGCAGCAGCCAGGCGGCAGGTTACTTATCCAGCGTACGAATGCAATTGACTGGGGCTTACATTCCGAAAACCTTGACTCACGTGCACGTGCACGTCGAGATCGAGGGCTCGCTGCACACCAAGACATACGAGGCTGACCCCGAACTGTCTCACACTTTCGCCTGGAACAAGCGCAACGTCTACAAGCAGAAAGTCTACGGTCTGGCCCAAGCTCGCATCTCCATAGGCTACCAATACTCGAGCTGTGGAAACTCGATCATATGGGAGACTCGAACCGCCGTCCTTCAAGGCTTCGACGTTGACATCTCGGACGTTGGAGGCTGGGGACTGGACATTCATCACCATTACAACTTCTACGAGGGTATCCTCCAGAAAGGTGACGGAGCCAGTCTCCACTTCAAACAGTATCCGCGCAAGGTCAGTCCGATTATGGGCAGCGGTACCAGACGCGATTTGGTCGGAGGCGACTTCAACGGTTTGGCCAGAGACTCTAAACTGCTGAATCCAGTTGCTCTGGCCAGTGGACCGGATGGAAGCATCTACGTTGGAGACTTCGACCTCGTGAGGCGTATAACACCCGACGGCAACGTTTACACTGTCCTCATTCTCAGGTGAGTCGCAGTTTGAAGAGTAGGTGCATTTGGAGCTTTGTTTCTACCTCTTGCTCTGTGCAAAGTCTGCGCGCCACTCGAAAGCTCGACGGTGAGAGGGCGTACGAGAAGAGTTTTGCGCGTTGAAAGTCTCGCATCTTGGGTGTTTAACTCGTTGAAATATGAAGATCCAAGCATCTTGTGACAGTTAGACAAGTATTCCAACTGAAATATTGACATTTGCGCGTCACTAGTCACCTAGTAGGAAGGAAATTCTTCTCTGTTTTATACTCCGTCCATTTGCACACAGTCTTTTGGAAGACTTTCCAAGACTTTTAGATTCTTGCAAGGTTCTCATAGTTCCCAATTAGTTCCGAATGGTTTTGATATTTAATAAGAGTTTAACTTGAATTTCCAAATTAGTCTTGTGCATTAACTGAGAATCTTTCTTCATCAGAGTGCGCTGCTCAAAGTTCATAATCACGAAATAATTATATTGCATTCTGCAACAAAAACTTTCTATCCCGAGAAGTATCTGTACTGAACTATCTTGTCCAAAATTGGCCATTATTTGCGAGCAAACAAACTTACCATCTGCCAGCAGTCATGTTTCATTCTTCTCTGCAATGAATTTCCTCAAGTAGTCTTCATGCTTATGCCTCAGTTACAAAGCCAAAAAGCCAGCTACCTTAATTCTATTTTTCTCAAGTCAGAACTCACCAAAATTTCATCATACATTCTATCCCAGAAGCGAGCAATAACTTCCCATTTCTCGTCACCCAGACTCACTGAATTCCCTCTCGCGTTTCTCCCACCCACTCCCACATCAAACACCGCAATAAGCCCTTTGCTCCCAATGTAGTGGAAATGGCCGCGAGCGTATTCTCGTAATAATAGTAGCATCGTCTCATCGCCCATATCCCCACAACCCTGTGAAACACGGCCTTCCCCTGATGTGTTACAGCACGACGCAGGTCGCGTACCAATATTATCTGTGCGTGTCGCCGGCCGACGGCCATCTGTACATCAGCGATCCGGAGAAGCACCAGATCCTGCGAACGTTAACCCTCACAGACGTCAAGGACCCGCGAATAAACATCGAGGCGGTAGTTGGAAACGGCGAGAGATGCATACCCGGAGACGAGGGACAGTGCGGAGACGAGGGACCCGCAGACAAGGCCAAACTCGCCCATCCCAAAGGTAAGTTTGACCGCAAACC
>JAPYYZ010016001.1:0-15085 GCA_030522705.1 Eretmocerus eremicus | reverse complement strand
GGGCGACAAAAGGTCGGGGCTGGGACACTCGAAAGATAGCGATCAGGTAATTAAAGGAGCCATAGTGCGTATCTTGCCATTGGGGCAAAGAATTTCCTTCCGTGTATAGTAAACCCAATTTCGACACAAGATTTTTCCCAGCTGTGGCATTGCTAAGATTATTTATTGCATTTTCATACTGCAATGCTCCTTGATTTTGGTATGACACTCCATTATACATGGGCGTGGTGAGCTGTAAGCTCATCAAAGGGAGCCCGTCGTCAACATTTCGTTGTCGACCCGAAAGTTCCAGCAAGGCTAAGTTCCGAATTTATCAGATAGAGTTGACCAAGATTTACAATCTTCTGAGACTGGTTAGTAATTCAAGCGAGTGTGTTCGAGTCAGGTCGCGTCGCATCTGGAAATTTATTCTAATAATTTTCTTTTTGACCGCGAGACAACGATTAGGACGCTTCAAAATTTGATCCGCGGTTGTCAAAATCAACTCGAGAATCGATCGAGTCTAATCTCACACCTTTCGCGGCTCCAATTCAATCATTGAACGATTTTTTTGGAAAGTTTTCCGAGTGAGATTCAAATAGGACCATTCAACTAGTGAGGGCATTTGCGTGAAATATCGTAAGCATTCGAGCAACAATGATTTTGAAAACCTTCCTCCTTCAAAAAATAATATTCTAGCCTTGGACAAAGTGGGAAATTCCAAGAGACAATGCGTCATTATTATTAATTTCAATTCTGTCTAATTCAACTGTGTCGTAATTCCTTGGAGCGACGATTCATCCAAGACGAGATCAAGAGTGTGTCCCTTCCGGCGTTGGTAACGATAGCGATGGTTTCGATGGTATAGTAGAGTGAACCACTGTCCTACCGTTTTTTCAAAGGGCGCCCGGCCTCTTCCCTAAATCTTGCTATCCGAACCAAAGTTGAGTGGGCAGCATTTTGTTTTCGCTTGGAAACTAATTTTTTGTTGCAAAGCAGAGGAATCGGGCTCTCATCTTATGAGCTTTCGCATAGAGATAGAATCTTAAATCTTCAGATTTCATCAAAGTTTCTGAAGAGGTCTATAACCGAGGCTCGAACTGAAGCCTCCACTGAGGCTTCTCATCGGCATAACTCTAATAGTCTGTACTAAATTAGTTGAAAGTCCGATACTTTCCCAACATCTCAGATATCATTATCGGCACTCGAACGAGAGAAAGGAGATTTTCCGTTTCAAAAGATTTTCAAAATCAGTAAGTGCCTTATCCCGCTGCAGATTCTACCATAAAGTCCACCTCCAAAACTCGAGCGTTCCCTCCGTATCCCGCATCTCCAGTGCGGTCCCTATAAAAAAAAGAAGTTGAGCCACGTTTGGAACGATATATCGGCTGCGCGGGACCCCCGGCGGCAGGTAGAAGTCTCGGTTTTGCCCTGCTCGTTGAGAAACGGGATTCGTCGATTCCTCGGCTCTCTGCGCCCGGAACATCGCAGGCCTGCCGAGCTCGGCAATGCTGCAGCACAAGCTCGGCTCGCTCCGCGCGCCGTGTCGATCGGCCGGCGCGACGTTGCCGGATTCCGGCTGCGCTCGTATAAAGCAGGTATACACGTATACTTATATACCGGGTCGCGGCGTTGCCGGATCTCGGACCCCGACGCCGGTTCATCGGCTTTCTCTCGCTCTGCGCGCGGCTGTTCTCGGGCTTTTTGCCGGGACTCTGCGCGGGGGCGGTTATATAGAAACGTTTTTAAAGTGGTACCAACGCTTCCACCAAAGCCGAGTAGGTTCTCACGAGCAGGTGTAATTCGGAGAGACTTTGTATTTAGTGCTCGGTGCATGTGTAAAGAGGTTTTGGGGAGTTGCGATGCAGCGCGGGAATGTATAGGGATAACGATTTTTGTGATGGGACAAAAAACCCGTTGGGTTTTTGGAATTTTTACCTCGACACGATCGGTGACCTTGACATAGCCTCTACGCAGCTCGATTTCCGTCCATCGTTTTCCAGCTTCCCGATTCATTCGATACATGAATATGTTTCCGAGAGGTCTTATCGGCTACGCCCGGTTCTAATATCTGGAATTGACCATGGTGTGATTCGCTTTCAAAACGAGTTGTAAAAGTCATGCACGCATGTTGCGATATACGTCCACCATGGTCACGAGACGTGATCTATTCCGGGAGCATAAGGGCGGAGCAGCCATGTGTGCGAGCATGCACGGTCTCGAAGCGTGAGCGCAACGCGAGGCGCAATGTGTCACCTAGGGCTTCTCGGAAAAATCGTCGCGCCCCGGCGCGCGAAATGTAACATCTGCCATGTGTGCCTCGATGTGTGCCATGTTCGGTTCGGTGAATTGTACTAGTTATGTTTGGTCACAGAGGGTGCGGATCCGCCAAAATCGAGGCCAAAATAATCGTTGTAGAGACAGTAGCTTTCGCAACTCGTATAATTTTGGCGAATCTTTCACGATCGCACGGTAAAAATTATGCAGAGTGTGAGGAATGTCGAGGAGAATGCGCAACCGCGACGAGATTGAGGGAAGCCATAGGGATAGATGATGCACCTCGCCAACGGACAACGAGTGCAGCCGCCGGCGAATATCTCATTACGGGCTTCGTGCTTGCATTCGCGTGATTTGGCGAGGAATGTGTATGGCAACGAGGAATTCGAGAGAGACCGTAATTCGTCCTCGCCTGCGCTTCCATATCTACCAAGACGACTTTGCGGTCAACAATTCGGGATTAGGCTATTCGAGCTCCGGATTCGCTGGGAAAGAGGAGGGGGGGCTTCAAAAACTATTGGCTGCAATATTGTTTAAAACCTAAAATTAACTTTCTACTATGCGATTTGATATTTTCATTTTGCGAAACTGGACGAGCATCATTTTAGTATCAAAAGACTCTATATAAATTTTGGTAAACATTGATGGCTAATCGATTTTGATTTTCAGCCGTTTCAACGCGTGATCTGATGTGAGAATCATCCATTTTGCAACGATATCAGAGAACGCAACACTCGGCTTACGTTGGAAATTTTCGTATAGAAGCACAGACCTCTGAAGCTATTGCATGAATTTTTCTAAAAGATTCGACTACCATTCTTCTACGAGAGACATAAGATATACGGTAGAAATCAGCCATATGCTCGGCCATATGTCATCAATGTATTAGGACGAAGACAAAAGATGTCATCAATATGTTAAGAGGAAGACAAAATATCAAATTCTGACAATCCATATCTCAAAAACTATAATCGTTGGGATCACAAAAACTTACCTGCAGCTCGCAATGAGCCTGATCTTACTAGTACGATAGTTATCACACAATTTATATTTGAGATAGGAGAAACGTCTCCCACCCTAGCTGCGGTACTTCCTCAATTAAACGCTGCTCGCATCGTTCGTTGATGATACACATTGACCGCAATCCTTTGACATTTATTGAACATCCAAACGGACAATCCCAGAAATTTCCGAATATTTTTCCCACCTCTCGGAGGGAGCACGATATTTTTCATCCCCCTTGCAATTCGGTGCTCGCTGCGCACCGAGAATTTACAAGCTCGCTCGCTTGCAGCCTGGGCTGCACATGAATCATCGCGAGGAGCGAAAAGTAAAGTCGCGCGGAGCCACAACTCGCAGCTCCGTGCAGGGCGCGAAGATCCATCTTCTTGTGGCGTATCGCGTGAAAAACGAGCAGAGTTCCGAAACCCGGGCGTCTCCGTCCCGACTATATAGCAACTTTGCCTCCTGCATGCGCGCGATGCAGAGTCCGTTGAACTAGTCGAATTAGAGGCTAGAATGCACCAGAGCAGCAGCTGCTGGCATCGCTCGATCCGACGGCGCGAAACTTTGCTGCGATATAGGAGTCAAGAATCGAGCGGTACATCCCCTTTAAAGCGTGTGCTCAGCGGCGGCGGCGCAGCTCTTTACTCGTCCTCCGTGCTTTTCCGAAGATACTCGCTATTGGTCATAGTTCTTCAACTGTAACGGTCGCTCACTATCTCTAAGAAACCCCGTATGACTCTTCGAGTGTGTACAGACAGATATCTCGAGAGAGAGAAGCGACTTTTTATCGAAGCCCGCGTGGGGCATCTGCCGAGGTTCTGAGAATCGAGCCACACGACACGGATCCTCCGAGGAACGAGCTTCGTTCTAGATATACGGTGACGAGAGCAAAGTGTCCGTACGTGCAGTTTTACGTTTTACCTGGAGGCGATCGCGAGTCGTCTGTAATAGCAAGCGGGAATTCAATAGAGTCGCGAGTCTCGCTACGAGGCAGCTTGCGAATGTTGCGCGCGCGCCGCGCGACTCTAGAGCCCGGCTCGCCCAATCCCCTTGGCAACAGCGTATATATTCGTGCCTCGGAGTCAGTTCTTCACTTGACATGACAATTTCAATTTTTGAGCGACTCTGGAGACGACTATTCGTTGTTTCTATATGAAAAAGCTTGATCATAATCTATAGTTATCGATTGACTGCGATCGTGAACTCCCAAGATTACTGCCGCTCAGTACCCAAGTATGAGAGCGCAAAGCGCCAATTTTGGCCTGATACCTTCGAGCGTCACGAATTTCACGTTTTTGCGCCCCGAGGTAAAAAACAGCATTCCTACCTCACTTGCGATGGTTATTTTGACACGATGGCCTTTTGCTCTCGCTTTGCTCGTCCTGCAATTTGAGTCTTGTGCCAACGTCACTCATTCCGTACAAAATTTACAAAATTCTCCTCGAGATGAGTAAAATTGGATCATCATCGTCGTGTAGGCACGAGAATGCTTTTTAAATGTCTACGAGTTCGGAACAAGTCGAGCCCTCTGCGATTCGACATACAACACAATCATTAGGAGCCGAGTTAGGAGCGAGGTGCAACAGCGGGATAATTCCCACCTAGGCACACTTCTCTCGGAATTACTGCATAATGCATCGCGTTTTCTTCTAAACAATCAAAATGAAATGAGTGCCTCGCCAAAAGTGGCTTGTTACGAGCCCCCCATACGCAGCTGCCAACGATTTTCCCGGGAACTCCCGGGATTTTCTCAAACACCGGTTCTCCCTACTCGTTTCTCAAAATTCGACATAAACAGGCTGCGTAAGGGAATGAATCAGAATCCCGCGCGATTACGATGCTCTTCCACGATATCTCATCCAATCCAGTATATACAGCCCCTCATCGAAATGAGGGGCTCGCGCGGGGGCCGGAGGGGTTCCTCAGAGCTCGCGTGCAGTGCGCGCATCCACTCACACGCACGCAACACCAGTCACACCGATGAGGCTCTCTCTCGCTCTGCAAAGTTGTATACCGGCGTCGCGCGCACCCGCAGCGGTTATATATACCCCCGTATATACCTCCCTCCTGCGCCCTCATCTCTCATCCTCCCGTTTCTCAGCGATTCCTATCAAAGTATTCCTCGTGTGTGTATGTGCATGGATTGCACACACACACACACACAACACACAAAAGCTCGCGGCAACCCGGCGGCCCTGAAAATGCGCTCGGCTCGTATCGGGGCAGCGCGGCGATAGGCAGAGGAGGGGCCTCCGCGACGCCCCCTGCCCCTCCCCCGCCTCCCGACCGCCACCTCCCACCCCTCGCTATAGAACTCTCGAGCTCGCCGACGGATAGGAATTCGGCCAGGTCTTCTCGTCGTGTCCAAACATCGATCCTCGTCATACCCGCTCTCTGCTCTCCGACTCTCTCGTTTGACTGCGTATTTATTTTGCGACGGTTATGACAATTTTGAAGTACACCGCGTTCGATTTTTTTTTTTCACGCAAAACTTTCAATTACCAAACGAAATTTGAGCGACTGGATAGAATTTTGCTAGTTGGGAGGACCAATGAGTGCAGCTCCTACTTTAGTTTAATAAAAACGTTTCTGAGCGTAAGGATAAAGCTTTTGGGAAAAATTTAAGGTATGGAATTCGAACGAAAGTTGTGTAAGTACGGGAATATCACAGATGCCGATCCGAGATACCTCTCATGTAAATTTCTTGATTCTACGAGACTCGGGTGATGGAGCTTTGTAAAGCTCGACATTCAGAGGGACTAAAGATAATGCACACGAGAGTCATATTCGACTAAAGTTTTCGAGCTTTCCCCCCGAATAGTTTTTTGAGAGAAATTCGCGGAATAACGCTCGCACGAGTTCGAGACAGCAGAGCTTTCATTATGTTCATAAGAGTTCGAGGAAAGAACGGTAAGTGCATTCGCCTACACGGTGCTCTAATAGACATTGTCTATCATTCTGCTTTCGGGAAGCGTGCGTGCGAGATGGCAAAAGCGAAAGAGAAGGAGAGTCGTTTAAAAACGGCTCTCCTCGCGATCATTCTATTTTTGTTCTCTATCCGTGTGCCTCTGGGTGAGTGCAACAAACACACTCACACATCCGCACCAATGTGGGCCGCGGGATTGCGGAGCCTCGTCGAGCCAACTCCCTCTCACTGCTTTTCAAACCCGTCCCCCAGAAGTGCCCTCCCACACTCCCGCCACTCCCCGCTCCCTCTGCGTCCCGCTCCACTCCATCCGCCGAATGCGCGCGTGTGTGCGTGTGTGTGCGCGAGCTTTGCGCAGGCTGAAATCCGGGGGGATACCGGAGAACTGCGCGGGGCGCAGAGCCAAAGCAGAGCTCGAGAGGGACTGCATGCCGGGTAGCCGGGGCGTTCGGGGCTCCGCTCCACGCAAAAGCTCCGCTCCATTCGGCGTCCGAGGCGCGAGTGAGCGTGCGCCGCGGACTCTGAATTTTGCTCGGGGCTGGTAGCTCGGCTTCGATGCTGCACCTGTGCCTCCCGAGGCATAGTGCGGCCCTCGCGAGCTCACGCCGTGCATGCGGCGTTCGCCGGGTCTGATTTTTGAATGTGTGTGTGATGTATATAGGCTCGCGCCTCTAAACCACTCCTCTTTGTAAATAGTATCCTCGAAATTTGTTGGAAATTTAAAAAAAAGAAGCGACAATTGATGTACAGTGAATTCCAAAAACATGAGCGTGCTGGAGTTTATTTGATTGGAGGATTGAAATTCGACGGCGAGAGGATTGCTCTACCTTCGCACGACGCACGAGTGAGTTCTGAGATTTGAGTCAGCCCTATATGGGCTGCAACTTCCTGGTATCGTGCCATTTTTATGGGGTTGGGATACTCAAAGGCAGAGTCAAAGGCGCACTTGATTGTGTATCTTCTGGTTTATGTTGGGGCGGACTGCGTTGAGCTTGTTGATGAATCAACTAATGAAAGAAAATATTCATCATTTGCCAACATTCGCAATATCCATCGCAGTCGCAGATGTAGGAATGAGCTACAATCAGTCACCGACCGAGGCGTACTTCTCCCCCTCACTCGAATTTATCTAATCTCTTTTTGTCCCTCTCTAATTTCACAAATTCTGCGCAATTTTAGAACAAAACTTTTCGACGAAACTTTAGTACCGGACCGCACGTCGGCAGTCTTTTAATCTCATCCTTCGACATTTTCGCTCGATATTGAATGAACGTACTGCAAATATTGCGGACGCAAAATACAGGAGTGGAAAAGCACTCCGAATGGAACGCGATCGCAAACGGGAAAGCCAGGAAAATAAGTATACCCCGGGAGCAAGAGAGAGAGACGTGGCGTTGCTGTCCGCCACACTGTGCCGCAGCTCGGAAAGTCGAGTGAAGCTCGGGTTTGTGTTAGTGCGCTACCACGCTTCGGCGACGACGTTTTGTAATGCTCCCGGTGCGCGGCGTGGCCACGTCTTCTGATCTCTCCACCTCGTCGCGATGATCGTCGTCGTCGTCGTCGCGGTTGGTTGCTGCTGCCGACGAGACCCGCGCTACGCGTTCAAGGCCCCCGAAATAGTCCGGGATTATTTATAAGAGCGAAATTACCCGTCTCTCTTGCACGCGCACCCATTCGTCTCTGTTGCGTCGTCTGCTACGACCGCAGCCGCTTATGAGAACTACGCCTCTCGCGCCGGACTGCCTCCCGCAGCTGCAGCCGTCCTCGGAGATACGCCCCATCATCGTGAGTATTGTTTTTTTCTTTTTTGTTGATGCTGCCGCGCGACTTCCCACTCATGCACACACACACACGCACTCATACACGTGGCCGGATGAGTATCTTATGTGCCGCCGCCGCTCGCGTGATATTCGCGTCGCGGGCGGGACATCATCGAGATTCTCCGAGCAAAACACAAGGCTGATGCAACTTTGTCCCGCGCATCACTCGATTGTGCTCTTCTTGCTCGGCTTGAGGCTGTCGCTTATCGTCTCACGAGTTTGTCATTTGTTGTGCTGGTGGTGGTATGCTGTCTTCTTTGATCGAGTTTTGAAAATATTTTCAATAGGGTTGTGTTAAATGTTGTAATTAAATCAAGTTGAATATTGGATGTGCGAAAAAATGAGTATCTCCGCAGTAATCGAGTGATTGGGAGACCTTGAGCGTTTTCGGTCAGTTGCTTTTTCGAAACTGACAGCTTCATGATGAGCACAAGATAACTCATGAATTACATCATTGCATTCTAACATTCCAAGTGCATTCAAAGATGTAATATTTATGCCGGAGAAAACATACGAAAAGCACTATCTTATGCGTGGTTCTCGCAATCAACAATTTCAATGTGTGAAAAAAAATCACCAGCTTTCGAGATTCTTTCTGAAGCACTGGAATATTCATCATGGTTTTGATGTAATACTGGTTTCTACTCGGGCTTAACACAATAAAGAACCTTTAAGTAAGGCTTAATTTAAACGAAAATATTCTTCCTTCAACATTGAATCTTGAAGAATCTTGAGTCAATATGCAAAGCTACTTTATAGTTGTAGGAAAAATGAGAGATTACGCAGCTATTTTTCGATGTCTTCCTACATGTTTCTCTTATGACCAACCTGAAGTGGTTTTTGGGAGTTTTGGTTCTTTTGATTTTGAAGATGAGAATTATGGGCTCGAATGGCCGCAATTCACCCGCAAAACGGTTTTTTCAATTTTCCTGGCGTATCTTATACCATTGTGAATGTGGTGGAAACGGGTGTAAATGATGAAAAAATTATCCAGCCTATGTCATCGGTGAGGATTAGAGAAAGCATCGGTATCAACATAAAACATTCTTTGTGTCGCTGTGTATAGAAGTAGATCCTTCAAATTTGGTCTTATCGACGGACATACAGGTCTAAAAACGACTTTTCTAAATCTGTAAAACTAGGCATAATCAATATATGAAACCAAATTACCATATCTTCTCATATTTGCTGATGGAAAAAAATGCCTATCTTTTCATGAGTCTTGTTGTGCCCAAACTCCACTTACAGCATACAAACGCATTTTTCAATATTTTGTGGAATCTTTGGGTGCATGTAACGTAAAAATCTGAAAAATTCGGATTTTTTTCTAGACGTCAGAGAAATAAATTGCTACAGCATTGAATTAGAAATGAATACTTAGAGAGAGAGAGAGAGAGAGAGAGAGAGAGAGAGAGAGAGAGAGAGAGAGAGAGAGAGAGAGAGAGAGCAAAGGAAAACACAAATATTTTACCACTTTCCTCAGTTTTTACTCCGTTTTTCAACCTTTTTCACCTTAGAATGATTTTCTCCAGACCGGGGATTAGTTTGTGGAGAATTGTTTTGTTCTTTCATGACTCTTATATAGGTATGAGTGGCGTTGGTCGATATAGCTTTCATAGCGGATGAGAAATGAAACTCCATACGCGGCCAGAAATCGAGCGCTCGTGTCCTCGCTCGTGTCCCGTTATCAGAATTACACGTTCCTCGCATCTGGCTCTCTGCTCCAGTCTAGAGTTCCAGGAATTTCAAGGTCTGGCGTGCAGAAAGATTGCTCGCGACTGCTTGCCGGATCCACGCGTGTCCCCCGCCAGAAGCCCATCCTTTCGCGGAATCAAAACACTATTACGCTGGCAAATAGACCGTTAACATACACATAGGATGGATATCTCTTGAGCGAAGACAGACGCGCGTAAAAACTGTCATCCTTGCAAAAAAATCATCGCCAAGTCTTCCGCGAAACTCACCAAGTCTTCTCTCCTCTCATCTCCTCTCATCTCCTCTTGGACGGTGCACCCGATCATTTTATAATATTTTAAATACGGACATCAGGAAGCTTTCGTAACCCCATCAGAAGTTGGCAGCTTTTTTGCGTTGTTTGTGTAATTTTTCGGATGTGTTCAAATAATCGGAATGCGAAGTTCGTTTTTTGGCCGCGAGAAAAACCCCATGAAATCTCAAGTTGAACAGATCGGGACTCGAACCCCCGGCCCTTCTGAGAGCGCCGGAAGTGAACAACGCCGCCATCCTTGCGAGCTTCGTGTGACTTCGCTAGGTATATATTGCTTACGTCATCGAGGCAAATGGGTTCGCTGTATCTGCACATTATTCATTGCGATGACGAGAGCTATGTACCTAAGCGAGTGTGAAAGTACGCGTAATGAGTAGGTATGAGATATTGGCGTGTACCTATAAGTCGCGGTATGGTCCGGGAGGGGAAAATAAGAACTTGCGGACGAGGTCGAGGACGAGGGGGACCTCGCGCGTGACATAACCTCGAATGTATCGCTGGCTCTCTCGGGGAAGCCAGTGTCGTTGAACCATCGGATCTTTCACGCGTCACGCGCGCTCGCTAGAATTGCCATTTTATTTTTTCTCCCTCCCCTCGCACGTCTTGAATCTATTCCCGGCAAAGTTAGAGACACGACTGCATCTATTTATTGGCGACGAATCGTTGTGGGGAGCTCGTGAATGTTTCAAGTGGACATTGCACCAACATTCAAATCTCCCGCTCTGGAAAAGCCCCCTCAAAATATCCAGGTGCTCTTGTTCCATTCTGTTGATTTATTATGAGTTACCTTAGAATGATTTTATCTTTGATATTGTAATGATATCTGCAATTTCCTATTCCTTGGCAAAATTTTGTAAAATGAATGGGAAAAAAAAAATTAAGAATTCGAAGTATTGTAATCACGTTTAGAGTTGCGCAATGTAATCAGTTACACGATCTGGACTATGCAAATTGGTGAATTGAATTTACGATTAAGTTTGCATTTGCATTCATAACAAACGGGAATTCCGGTCATTAATGGTAATGTCATCCATGTGAGCATTGGCGTTCTAATTCATCCCCATTGCTCAAAAACTGGCATCAAAATTGAAGGGTTATCGGCGTCGGAACCGGAATTTCGAACCAAAAACTCGCGCCACGAGCTGTCTTTCAGAAATTCATTTGAAACAGCAGTTGGCTTCGCAGAGGAGCTCCAAAAAAGAACTCGTCGCTTCTAATGAGTTCGACTACGGGCCTCGCTCTCCGATCGGACTACTTTTTCGACGAACTTCTTTTCCGCGCCCGTCTAATCGACGAACCTCCACGTCCATCGAATACGCTTCCAAGCTGATGTGGCAAAAAAACTTCACGCTCTTAGTATTGAATGACTCGCCGAAAAATCCTGCACCCTCATTTGAAGGATTTCACGATTTTCGCTGCGACAGTGGCCGAGTCGCCAACGGAAACGGATAAGACTCGAACGTCAAATTGGAGAACTGGATGCGCCGAGGAAAAAGTTTTTTCTCTCAAACTCGCTTCTTGCGAGTCAAACTCAATTTCACAGTTTTGCAGAGGGTAGCGCAAAAAATGACCGGAGGGACGTAAATAAGCAAGTTTTGCCATCCTCTACGAAATCGAGTTAATTTTAAATCTTGTCAAAATTACTTTTTACCCAGCTTGCTCGTCAAATGAGAATCGTAAAAATTCTGATGGCATCGTGGGTGTGGATATTGCATTCGCTCGTCTGCGAAACTCTGAAATCGTGTTTTTCTGGAACTTGACTATACGATCACGTTATTCGGAAGCTCGAATCGAAAGCTATACGTATATTGGCTCGCCACAGAAAGCGTGTCCAATCGAACAGGAAAGCAATCTCTCGGCTGTCATTCTATTCGCGAATGGAGCGAATCTCGCCCAATGAATGGCCGAAGCCCGTCAAAATCTTTCATATTGCTCTTTCCATTCCGGTATATGCATCCACACTGAAAGCCTTTGCAGCAAACGTGAAAGAGGTTCCAGGAAAAGAAAAATCGATGCCTTTGGTTTTGTAATACTCTTGTGTTTGCCTCTCTAATCATCGCAATGAAGTGATCAGACAGTTGCAAAATATCCTGTGATCCTTTGTAATTTTTCAATTTCTTCAATAAAAATTCTTGTGGTTTTTTTTTATTCTAACAATATTTTTCCCGAGTTTCCAACCATTTTATTGAGGTCTCAAATATTCTACATTGTCTACATCTCTTCCATTTATATAAGCTCCAACGTCGTTGAAATTCTAAACTTCAAGTAAAGTCCATTCTCTCAGCTTGTCGATCAAGACACTCGAGAAGAACCATTTGTAATTCGAAGTTATATGCATCAATTCGGTCGAGTGCGGGATTCTTGATACTGCGCAACTCTCATATCATTGGCGAAGAAATCGAGCTTTCAAATTCGATCAAGTACTTATGCGTATCTCTCACACTTATCTGCTCTCCCTGCGCTCGCCTGACTCATGCCCCGAGACGAATAAATATTTCTGCTTGAATTTTATCGTAGCGTCGAGAAAGAGTTTCTCGCACGATTACGACGCATGCTTCCAAATCTCGCTTTCAAATTTAATTCTGGACGAGAGAACTTATTTTGTTTGCAGATTTTAGTAATTCGTGGCGTTAAATAATGAATTGACGTCGCTTGCGTTATACCTACTTCTTCGGGTCGAGAATTGAAATTTTCGCACGAAGCGCGTACGATTGCGTCAATGTTTTCATTTTGTTCGAGTTGTTTGATCTGGTGCTTCTCGGTTGGTTCCGTGTGATGAGATTATAGAGCCGACTCGAAAGCAAACGTTTCAGGAAAGTTCAACATTTATTCCAAAGTTGGCGTGTTTATTCAGTGAATTAATCAGTGTCTCTCGTTGAGATTGCACTTGTGATTTCGAATTCAGATTCAACGAATACTGAGCGGATTACTTGGAATTTTGTTCCGACCCTGTAATCGCGTTGGCGCGTGTTTGACGTGACCCTGATTCATGCTAATTACTTGCATACATCATTTTTATGATGTAATTCATACATATTTGTCGAAAGGTAAAATTTATGATAAATTTTTGGATCGTCAGAGGATTTTATTAATTTTATCGTAAATTTCCAAAGTAATCCGGGATTTGCATCGAGTTTTTCCGATAATTTATCTGAAATTAAATCTTGCAGATATGGAGTATTCTTTGATGGACGTAGTTCTACGTGATCTTTCTATCGAAAGTTTTTTGGCGAGAACTCATCTCAACCTTGAGTATGCACGAAAATGTTTCGATTCCTCGAAAAAAAAGTAAATAAATCAAAACTTCTGCAAAAAAATTGCTTACACCACCAGTTCCATTTTTCCGTTCAAAATGAGCATTAAAATGAAACGAAGAACGAAAGAAACGTGCACGCAGTACGAGATCTCATCAAATACCCCAACTCCAACATTGTTTCATTTCTGTCTCGGCCCACTCAGACAATTCGAATTCTTTTCGCCAAAAGCTGGTGCAGCGAAAAAAATTCTCTCGCGTACAACCGCACCTCAAAAATTCAGCGAATACCGCATAGAGCTGTAGCGAGCCGTGCTCGAATTTTCACACAATGGAATAATTATCGCTTCCGCGGCACGCTAATTGCGCTCCGGTGAGACCCTCTCTCTCTCTCGCTCTCTATATGCGCAGAGGAATTCGAGCAATGGCTCGGCTGCTGGTACCACCTCGTTTGATTACTTTTCGCAACTGGTATGCAGCTACACGCTCCGTGATTCTTTGCAAATTATTCGGACGAAAATATTCGATCCGGCGAGGGAAATCCATGCACACCAGACAAGCTCTAATTCAAAGTATTTCTGGTTCGACTTCAACTAGTTTGAGATGCTCTACCCTATAGTATCTCATATTGAATCCACAGCATATATTTCATTTGCGAGTATACTTTTGTAGCGAACGCTTGTAGTGAACCACAGCGAAAAAATGGATGCTTTGGTTATTTGTTGAGCTTACAATTACAGTCTACATGCCACAGACGACGCCGAGGGATCGACCCGCCGCGTTACGTATTGTCTTTTTGCAAATTTTTTCACTTTGCGAGCGTCTATTTTTGACTCACCGGAAATTATTGAGCTCGCTCCTCGTAGGTGACCCAGGCCCGCTAAGCTCGAAAAACACACCTCTTTTGAGACTACGCCTTTGGCTTCGTTTCATATTTTTGTGTGTTGATTCTGATTGGATGTGAATGAATATTCACCAGAGAATTTCCACCGAGGCTGGAATAAATAAGTTGCTGTCCAGCTCGCTGTCCTGTAATGGGTCAGAATTCTTCCAGGTTTTTTTTAAAGATAGAAGGTTTGTCAGAAAGAAAAAGTTGTAGGGCCTGCAGTTGCAAGAAAGTAGATCTGATAGCCCATAGAAAAAGTTGAGCCTCCATGATGACTGTGTAGATGTGCTTGTATTGATAAAATAATGACTCGAAAATTTGCAAATATCTTGAAATCAAAAAGGTTTGAATGATGCATGCCCATCATTCAAATATAGTATCAGCACGTGTTTATGCATCATTAAATTACCGTTTACAAGACTCGGCTCAAAATCTGTTAAAATTTTAAATAATGTCTTCATGATGGAGAAAGGGCGTTGAGGGCTAGGAAAGTTGCTCAATGAACTGAACATTGAATCCAAAGACGAACGACATTGAAGAGATATCGGAGGTAACGAGCAAAAGCGAGCACAATACAATTGAAGGTAAATAAATCATCTTTTGATGTTTCTCTCCACTTTTGTATTGTGTATGACTCTCTTGTTTGTACCCCAGCATCAGAATCATCTTTGCCAAGACTGGTTTTTGTTAAAACTCGATTGGAAGACATATTGTGAGTTTGCACTCCCCCGAGAATTAGAGAAAAAGATATATCCATGTAGTATCAATCTATGATTGAGCATGTTTCAAGGCTTTCTCAGTGACCAAAAAGTTCACGGTTTGGAAAAACCCATAAATAATGAACATTCGAATGTAGACGTAAATTTTATCGAATGTGTGGGTCTGTGACGATGGATTCACCGAAACGCTGATAATGTTATTTGGCAACGCT
>JAPYYZ010015993.1:0-12451 GCA_030522705.1 Eretmocerus eremicus | reverse complement strand
AACTCGTCACTTTCAAACGAGGAAATCAATTATTTGCGAATAGCAAATCAACTTTTGCAAGTAGTGGTTTTGAAGCGAAAGATCTGAAGTTTATAATGGACTTAGTTTGAGGAGCGTGCGTGATTTCCTGAGAACAGCGCGCGCCGATGCAAAAAAGCCATTTGGCCATCATTTTGAGGCCAGATTTCGACTGCAATTTTCTGCGAAGAAATGAAAAACCTTGGGGTATTTTCGTATCCAGTCAAGTAGGCGGAGTTGAGATCTACATTTTAGAATTTTTTTCATAATTTTTACACCTAATAACTCGGAGTAATCGAGGTGTCCATCAGACCCCCGGAATCCGTCGTACCCCGCTCTCCCCTAGTTTAGGGAGTCAAACTCTCTTCCGCATCCAAACTACCACGTATCGCTAAAGAAAGCCGTCTAAAGCGAATGGCAAAGAAAAACTCACTCATGCTGGGGCTGGCCATGAGTATCCTGGAGACGGTGACGGAGGCGATGGCCTCGCGGGCCGCCCTGCTGCTGCTGGCCAGCCTCTCGCCGCGCTCGTTCTGCAGCTCGATCCCGTCCCTCAGCTCGGTGAACCGCATCAGGGGTATGTTGACGCAGTTGGCCGCTGCGACGGCGCACAGAGGCACCAGCCTGCCCACCAGCGGGGGAGCCCTCCTCGCGAGCCTGTTCAGGCCCAGGGCGGTTATCACGGCGCCGCTGGTCGCCCCCGCGTAGCTCAGGCCGAGCGTCTCCAGGGGGATGGGACTCGAGCCGCTCCGGTTCGTGTAGTTGACCAAAGCGTTGAACGACTGGTTGAACCACTGCCAGAATATCACTGCAGGCGTCGACCTGGGCAACGTGGACAACGACTATTAGTTTATTAAGGAATTTGGGATATTCGCGGGATTGGTGGGTTATGAGCAGGTGCATCCCGCGCTCGGTTGATCTCTGAAGACTGAGCTCGGTATGATCAAAACCAGAGACTTGACAGAAAGTAAAGATGACTAGAGCATTGATGAATTTGTTTAGTGGATCGTCTCGCGTTTGCTGGATCTTGAACCTCAAGCATCGTTAATGATTCGGTCTTCTAGTTTTTAAGTCTCAAAATTGGGCGCAGCAAGCTTCGATCACTTTGGCCATCCGGGTCGCCTCGTTTTTTCCTCGTTCTGTATTTTCCTTGTCACATTCCACTGATTTTTGGAATAAAAAACATCGATTGGAGATAATCTTTGAAGCAAAACATGGGGCTTTAGAATGAGTCACAGGCCGATGATTTAGCATAAATCATCCAAAGTTATGACTAAAATGAAATAAAAGTGAAACAAAGCAACATAGACTCACGGTACCAATTTGAAATATCTGTTGATCTTATTCAGTAAGATTGAATTGTTTTGATGTATTCATCGGTTGCAACAGTTCAAGACACAACACAAAATTGAGACCGGCGCCGGTGATAAATTTGGACAATGACCATCAAGATCAAATATAGTTTACGAAATTCCCATGTACGTTTCCGCATGGATGATTAATGATGTTTCCATCTTGATAGACTATATCTGATTTTTATCTGCATCGCAAGCTCTATTTTACATGAAAATGAATGAAAAGTTTATAATCGGTGAACTAGAATCGACATTGAGTCTCACCACTAACCCCTAGTCATGAGACATATTTTTGAAAATCCACATAATTGTTCTGAAGGAGACCTACAAAAAGTCTTCATCTTATTTTGATTTGCAGGAAATCCCATCGTATCTTTAACTTAGTCGCGACTCTTTCTACGTGGAGAATTTCATTTATTATGTGAATTACTGTATGAATCACAAGTAACATTTTTCACAGCTGGTCTAGTCTCACCATGAAATGAACTTTTGAGATATTTCATGGATAGTACAAGATTGATTATTATCAATCTCCGTTTACAATTTGGCTTCTTAGTGGATCTTCTCACTAGGCGCTTGATCTACTGAGTTGAGACCATGTACTCGTTTTAGCTTATTTTGAGGATTTTTCCATTGTAACCCTATCTCAACCCAGAACATGCATACGCGTTCAGAGGGGAACCGATAAATTCTAAAACCGCAACAAATGTACAAGGAATACAAATTATTGGGATGTCTCATTGTGAAGATCAGCTAGCATTGTTGATTGTTCTCGCTTGCGATTCGACGTACATCGAGCAGCGTGAAATTATGCACGCGATGCATTATGCTCGATGGCAATAGATTGATCGACCCTCGATCGATTTACATCAGAGTGCACTGCCTCGCACGATCAGTAAAAACAATAGCGTCTCTTATTCCCCTTGTAAGCGCCTCAAATTTGCATGTTACAGACTAAATTATTTGTGTAAATTAATCAGTGAGTTTTACTCCTGTGTTGACTCGATATCATAAGATGTAACCCGTATCAACAATCGATACTCATTGCGGTCAAATTCTTCTCGCACTATCGCACGATGCATGAGAGCAATCCATGACCTTTCATCTTCATTTTTAAGGCGCTCGTTCGCAAGCAAGCTATAATTTCAACGATCATTTATCGCTATCTTAGCACTACAAGTATCGGGTCGTGTTACAGTCTGCATAATCAAATTCTGAGCAACCATTGACCTTGTAAAACGTTAGAGTCTGGAGTAGTTAAGAAATTGGGTCAAATGATTATGCATCGATGTAGATTATTCACTGAATACAAGTATCTCTATCATTTTTTTGAGATTCAAAAGCTAATCTGATACTTGCATGTAGACACGCACACCGATATTTGAACAACAAGATATGTATATTGTAACTGTAAACTAAGAGTGAAGAGCTCTCCAAAATTGGCACAGCATACGATGTCAAGTTTGTATTGGTTTGTTTTTCTTACGTTTAGAAAGGTGTTTTCGAGATCAAAGATACTGATTGACAACGAGGAAAGTGTGATATCTCCACCACTCTAGAGGAGATATTTCGTCTACTCATCTGATTATTTTCTTTTGAATTTCATGCAGGGTGGAGCAATCATTGAAAAGCGTCGAATCAGGTTACATATACGATTGGGATGAAAAGACAATACTTACTTGTAAAAAGTCATCATAAAACCTGTGATGGTCATGTTCATTGGGACTTGAGCACTCATGCGACCAATCAGCATCATTTTCTCGCCGGTGTCTGGATGGAACGCGCTATCATACAAGTATTTGCTCTTCCAAAGTTCATCTTCTGTTATACCCAGCTGGTCCAAAGATGCGCCTTTCCTGCCAAATGTATCGATTACTATCAAGAGTTTCCTGGGAGTGAATTATTTTGTCGTGCTACGAATTGAAAATCAAGAAACTCTTTTGGACTAAATCATGACCGCAGTTCCTTGTGAAAAAGTTGATGGGCTTTACAGTTGTAATTTCACTGTCCCACAAGAAATGGCCCAGTCACTGTGAACTTCCACCACAATTCAACTCAACTTTCTTACAGGGCTGTTCCTAAATCTTATGTTCCAAGCGTATGAATTTGAATTTTGAATGATTCGCATGTCTCAATCCTATAATATGCATTATAGGACCTTGCATCTTACCTATACTTTGTCACAACTTTTTCAGCCTTGTCCAGTTCTTCATTTGAAGCGAGAATATTCAGAGGATTCGTGAGTGTCAAGAAATGTCGGGCTCTGCCTTCGTAGGTATTCTGATCCCATTTTGGCTTTTCGATGTCAATGCGAGCCATCTTAGAGGATCTGGGATGGCTTGGATCCCTTCAACAAATGAAGCGCAACGAATACCATGATGATTATTCGAAAAATATCAATATAAATATTTTTCAACATCTGGATCAAAAGTTAAGGGAGCTTTTGGATGAGTGTACAGGCAAGAGTTCGCAATTAGATGAATGATCTAGAATAGGAAGCAAGATCACTGGATCACTATCAAAAACAGTATTTAGGGTTGGGAATCAACCTTGCATCAAAGTCTTCCGTATGTTTTGGTTGGAAAAAGTTGGGTCGTCTCAATCTCGCAAGAAAAACCTGGATTAAAATTCTCAGCAAGACTCGGGCCTTATACACGGCTCTGAACTAAAACCGGTCTGACCAATCCCGTCTGTAACCACTTGATGTTTTATTGTTGGGAGAGCGACTTATTTGGGTCGAAGGCATTTCTTACGAATGTCAAGTGTACCACTTTCTAGTTGTTGACAAGTATTATTATGAAGATGTTTGTATTCTAGTGACTTACTACTAAGAGGTCAATCAAGAGCCAGATCGTGGTGATTGAAATTGAAATATTGTGATAATGGCGTTCATGAAATCCAGCCGACCGATGAAAATTTTGCTTCGGCGTGAAATTATTCATCACTGGTCGTCATTTATATTCCACGTGGAATGATCAATTTCTATCCGTTTATCTGTTCACAGAGAAACACATTGGAACAATGTGCAAGACAAACCTCGAGATATACGAACATTTTTTCCAGTTAATGTGTTGGAGGATGATTATAGTGAACGAAGTATGAATGCAATTATTTCAAGAGTGATTAAATACTCTTTTCCGATCTGAATATGGAGAATTGTGCGCCAAAAAGTTTTTGAAAGGCCTCAGTACACGAGCCAATCACTTTTACAGTTATCATACCTCTCCCGCAAAGCAGCGAGCGGTGATCCCCTCTCTTACTCCTTTGCAGTACTCGCGCGAAAAAAAGTGAAAGAGAATCCTCCAAATTCACCTCGACGGATGCGTATGTATGCAAAACAACTGTCGGTGAAACACTGAACAGTACCTGGCTATTCGCGATACTCGCTCAGCTGTCTCTATCACTCTCGATTCTCTATCTCTTTCATTCTCTCGTGTTCGCTCGATATTCCCCTCTTCTTCAGATACGCTTGGGTAGAATACCATACTCGTAAATTACTTGAAAATCTGAGATTCGCATACTTGGCTGAAGACTCAAGAAGGCTCACGACGATTTGAGAAAGTTCAATGAAGCTTATCTTGATACATACTCTTCGTGAAGACTTATGAATTCATCATTTGATGCCCATAATTATGTCGATAATTCAACACAGTCTTATTCAACACGTGGGACTACTTTCTATCGTTCTCAAGAGGGTGTGAGTAAGATTCTAGAGGGATACGAATTGTAATTGTGGCCCAAACTTAACTTTGATTTCATTAATTGTGAAATGAGATTTAGTAACATCCTCGAGGGGGTGATTTATGACCCCAAAACATAGATTACAAATGGCACAGAATAAATGATGATTGAATATTCTCCCCCCTTACTGGTCAACCCGAAGGATTGGCATGATGAATTCATCTCAAATGAGGTAATAAAATTACACTTGCCGTCCAACTCAAGACCACCAAGAGGAATACTAAACCCCGAAAGAATTCATCCATCCGAACATAATTTTATCATCTTGACACCTGCTTGAATGTCTAGAATTTGTGAAGATGAATTACAACTCACCTCGGAGTATTTTCAATTTAGACGCAGTTGATACGGCACTATCACTCACATCAGGATTTCCTACGTATCCTAGAATGAGGATACTCCCCCGCAGTTCAACTCATGATTTCAGTCGAGCCTCGGCGTGCACTGCAGCTTTGCTTGGGGTTACTGCTGCGTGGGTGCCCAGGGCGCGCAAGCGCATCCCGACCCTCCCGCGGGATGCGTGACGTGACTCGAGAACTTATAGCTAGCCATCGTTAGATTTTAAATTTACCGGGAGACAGCGAAGGGTCAGCGTAGAGATTAACTCTAGCGATTAGATTTATCGCGGTGGAAGATCTAAACTGCTTTGAGAATAGATCAGAGGTTCGTTTTAGAATAGAGCTTCTTATGTGGATGGCCGAGTGCAGCAAGTAGCTAAATTCTTCGTCTGACTACTCTGTGAGTTTACCGTGATTTTCTGTTACACTGTATATCACGTAAATGGTTAATGCAAATGATGTTGAGGCAAAGAGTATCATTACTGTACAAATCACTGCTTCCTCAATATTTTTTTGAAGTGTTTGTTGCTATGAAAATAAACTGTCTAAAAGAGTTTTCTAGCTTTGCACGGTTGATTAAAAGTGAAAAAAGGGAGGACTCTTACAGGATAAGATGTAATAAAAATTATGAATCTCTCCAATGTGCTTCAACATTTCGAGGTTAGTAGTGACAAGCACTTTTAATCAACTTTGCAACGTTCAAGTTCGCACTAGATGATGTTACGGTTAACGATTACACCGAGACTTTGTCATCAATATCTTATTGCGAGAATGATTGATGCCTAGGTGAGCTTGAAACACAGCATCTGATTTACAGGCTTGACACGAAGCGATGTTCACATTCGTGATTAGAGTTCCTCTCATATTAACGAGAAACAACTTTTTATGAAAGTACTTGGTGAATTGAAACGATAAATGAGTTCGTTGCTCCAGATCATTTTATGTGTCACGTTATACTCTCTCCATTGAGGAAATGGGCTCGTGTATGCGTATCTATCCAACGAAGTATGATAGTTGTCATAAAATCTGGTGTCAAGGAAGTGTGACCTGAATTAACTTACAGCTTTAATTCACAAGAAATCAACGTGGACTTAACATGTGAAAGAAAAGTCATATGCGATTTTGAAATTTGAGCACATATTTGAGCTAGCATTAATCTCGTTCAATACTTTCCATAACGTTTTAGAGGGTCACATCGATTTGACGTATTCAACCCATGAAGGCATTTGCTCCATTCCATTCGAGCATCCGCATATTTTCAGAAGGGTTCCTTCCTTTTTCGTATGGCTGTTGAAATAATTTATGAATGATCGGACAATATCATGCTCCAAATTCTGTGGAATGAGAACTTCTATGAAAATCTCATCATTTTATCAAATCCTTTCAATCACATCAAATTCTGACCCAGATTATAGAGGGAAAGGGAAATTATTCTTCTATCTTCAGGTTTCTTAAATAAAGTCATTCTTACTGAAAAAGTCGTCTTATGAAATATCAACCCCTGCATTTTTCTCATTTATTATTTATTGATTTATTTTTCAGATCGTTGAATGGAAATCAAAAGTCAAAAACACGATAACTAGTTGTCAATAGCTACGAAAAATTGAGATTATTTTTGATTAGCGATCGAACGAGAGGAAGTTGTGTACGCACATTTTTTGAGTTTACAACTGAACCTTCAAAATGAAAAATGCTGCAGCCAAGTTATTTTGATGTGTTTAATTTATCATGATGACACGAGATCTGAGATAATAAGAATTGTAATTACTATGTGAAATTTGTGCTCGAGACATTAAAACTCGGTCAAGATGTCATAACGAATCAAAACTCTCAGCCCCCCCCCCCCCACACACACACCGCCCAAATTCAGATGACATTTTTGCAGAGACTCTGAGGAATAGTTTTGATTCTCATCGATTTGAACAAATTTTCATGATCAATCTGAGGCGATCTCATCGTCTCAAACTCTTACTTGTCTCATTATTTTGAACTTTTATAGGTCATTTGGCAGATCTCAATACTTCGGAGACTCGTAGATTTCACTCAAACATACTCAAGAAGTGGTTTTTTGCCGCATGTGACTGATCGTTACTGGCTCACTCAGATACTCGGAAAACAATTAAGGCGTTCCCAGACATTTAGCTCAAATTTCCAGAAACAACAAAAATTGTAGTGGCTGTTGTGATTTATGGCTCTGTGCGGTATGCAAAAAGAGAATGCTCTACCAAATTCTCATGTTAGGAAGTCTACACTGAATATATGACTGATTCTACATGTCATGGGTTGTAGAACAGGTCTTCAAATCCGCGGAATGTTGCTGGGCTCGATATATTTGTTGGATTGCGTAGCTGCCTCTTGGTCCCGAAAATATCATGCTCTGACAATTGGTGCGGAATACCCAATAGACTGATGTGACAGTCAAAAAACCAGTTTCTGTAAAAGCATGTGGCGAGTGAATTTGGTAAATATGTAAGGCACGGGAAACTCGTCATATTGCTCAAGCATTGACTGCATCGACGAGCCACGATGGATTGCAAAGCGAGAAGCTAACCGTATACTTGATCAATCTCAGCTCATACTTTCCCAAACAAACAAAGTCAGAAATGAATGTGGCGTTCCTTCTGGCTGCTATGTTGCGTGAGGCACTATTTGGATTGCTTTATATCATTGCAAAACGATGATGAGTTTTATCTGCGCTGCTATGATATTTTAATTTGATCACTTGTGATAAAAGTTCATCATCGCACTTTTGACGAGTAGAACCGGATTCTCTGACAGATACGTAGGGAATTTGTGTGGCGTAACATGCACTAAATGATGACATCCATTTTCCATCACCTGACAAATTCAATCTTATTGGTGTGACCAATCATTCATCACATCAGAACGCGTGCCTGGTCCAGAATGATTTGACCATGAGAATGTTCCAACAACACTCATGGTGTATCATCGGAGAGATATGATTCGCTCCAAATGTTGCATTGAGCATCAAAACGATACGCTTCCCCTCACCAGCTGCACCCATTTATATACTCATGAGCCACTTCATACTCAGTTTTGGTTCTTGTGGCAGGGATTACGTTACCAGCAAGTAAAACGTACGTCACACCTGTATCTGACGGAGGCGTAATTGATATTTGTGTCTTAACAGGAGAGGGTTATACATTTGAATCACGGATTTGCTTGAAACTTCGGGAATAGTCTCCTTTTGGTGTCAAAAGATGAAACCCAGAGCTGCAAAGTGTAATGCCTAATTGTTTTCCAGATATAGCCCAAAATATTAGTATTGCTCATATAGGCACATGTTAAAAATTGATATCATTGGTATACTTACAATGCTAATGTTTTGGGCTATACCTCGATAACAATTGAGCATTATACTCTGCGGCTCTGGATTTCAGCTTTTGGTCCCGAAAAGAGACTGTTCCCAGTGTTCCAGCCAAATCCGTGATCCGGATGTGTGACCCCTTCCTGGTAAGTTCATCTCCTCGTCTGTTTGCGTTCATTTATCACAGTATACCTATAGTTTCTCTTATACTTGTGCAGTGAGCAGGTATGATGATGGAGCTCGCACAAACGAATTTCCTCAGATCCTTTTTGCAAGAGTTTGTCTGCATTTTGAAAAATACCAAAATCGAGTCCACACAATGATCGAATTATTCTGATAGTGAGTCTAATACGGGCCACAAAGTATCGCACAGGTAGCATGTATCTCTTTTTCAAGCTTTACATCTCGCTTTACATGCTCAATCAGGTTTAGTTTCGTGGAAGTAAATGGAAACAAAGTGTCTTGAGCTCAAAATCCTTCTGTTTTCATGCAAATTCTGTCTGCTCATGTTTACCTATCTACAATAGCTTGGATGATTGCAAGTCTAGACTATACAACAGTACGGCCGTCCATAACAATACTAGTGGGTCGAGATCGCTGCTATTGTTCCCTGCAATTGGAATAATGATCTAGTTTGAATTTGTGGGTTTCTTGTAGCAAGATGAGGCATCAAAAATGTCCCGAAACTTGTCACGTTTAAACCGATCAACGAGCCGAATCGTCTTGTACCATTTCTCTCATGTGCTGCTTAAGCGAGCTTGAGCATACATTCAAAAGCAAGTGGCTAGGATAGCGGTTCAGTCTCGCATTCAAACAAGTTCTTCTTTCTCACTTTGTATAGCAGCTTTTGCTCGCCAATGAGAGCACGAGAGCTGGGAATTCTGGCACAGTTTCACACTTCTGGATATGACTTTGCGCTAAATTTATTTAGCGGAGGATATCCGCGGTTCCAAATTCAAAGTCACTGAGCAAGTTCAAATATTTAGTGAGGCGTGGGACATTTCTCAGAGGCAATGAAATATTTTATGGTTTGTTTCAGTAACAGCTACGTAGATCCTTGATGTCCATCCATGGTTTCTTTTGAAATACTTAGAATGATTTCGAATAGTGATATAAAATTTGGATTGTTTGTTTTTGAAACTGAAGAATGCTTGAGAACAAATTTGAGATCATATTTGAGCTCCAAAAATAACCAACTGACAGATTTCTGATTCCGAAGAAAATGACATCAAAGATCTGATGACTCTCTTACCCCTTTCTACCTTATCTATGGATTAATATCCACAGAAATTCTCAAAACTCCTAAAAAATTTAGTCTAAAAATTTTTAGTTTACACAGAGTCAAAGTCATGTTTGGTGTCAAAAATGATCAGCGTGGTGACACATGGGATAATAGTTCAACATCATCACGAGAAAAACTTCCATGCCCTGGAGACATATAATAATATGACCGAATGCGAAGTTCAAAGATAAACCATATCTGGATTGCATTGCTTTTGAACCAAATCAATGCATTTTTTGCGTAAGTTGACCCCAAAGTTCAGCGTGCACGGCTCCCGCATCGCCTTGGTGATGCAGGAGCCGTGCATCTCGAAGATGAAACTTTGGGGCCACCTCACGCAAAAATTTCAATGATTTAGCTCAAAAGAAGAGTTGTCGAATAACTGCTGTTATCGAAATTGTATGTCAACTCGCAGTTCAGCCCAAATCGAGACGTATTAGAGAAGAATGGGAATGACTTGCTCGTAGGTACTTCCTAACCTACAAATGGGCAGACAGACGAATCCCCTTTATTCGAAGACTCTTTCAATTTGGGTTAAAAAACGAGTTGACAAACACAAGGTAGTTAATAATAACGGCTTGGCAAATCGTCTTTCAACTTCAGTCCTCAAAGTTTTTGTGTAAGTGGGCCTCGAAGTTCAACGTGCACGGTTCTTGCATCGTCTCAAAAGGATGTCGGAGTCTTATTCTTATTGCATAATGACAATTCTTTGAGTCTTTCTGGACAGGCGTTACTTTCAATCTTTGCAATATCTTGGGAATTTACGAAGAAATTCAAAATTTGATAATGCCGGTATTCGACACCCTCTTCATGTTGCAATTTCTATTCTAAACCGTAATCTGCATGATGATTGAAAATCTTAAATATGCAGAAGACTTGAGTCATCCGTCAATTGGTCACTGAGATTAGACAGGTTGTTTCAAATAAATTTTTGTTGATAAGCCCAATGCAAGTCCGCAATAGCGACGAATATGAGCGTAATCATGACAATAGAAGTGGGAAGGATGGGGAATGGTCACCTTACTTTCATCCTCACTTTTAGGTGTAGATAGCATCTCGAATGAAAACACGCGGCCTCTGCCTCTATAGTGATTTATGATATCGTGATGGCGATAGTCGGTAATGAGCTCGAATCGATGGCGAAGAGAAACACTCTAGCGTGCGCGGGATCCCCCTAATGAATAGGTCGATCGAGAGGAAATGAGGAAAGGTTGCTCCGGGAGTAAAGCGCGACTCGCTACGGTTGAGAAAGCTATCTCGGCGTCCAAGAGGAGCAGCGCGACAAGCTCGCGAGGACCAAGCCAACCAGTCCTGCGAGCAGTTAAGTTATGCAGCTCGCAAGACGGATAATTTTTCCTTACCCACAAACCTACCTACGTCTCTCGCGGCTGCATCCACTCTTATGCCGTAACGCCGCGACCCCAATATCGGAGCTCGCCACCGTCGCGAGACCGGATTCAGGATATTATCGACACAGGCATAAGGTCGCTCGCGCGCATCCAGAGTATTTTCGCATTCACCGATCTCGAGAGGCATCCGAAAAGGAATGACGAGGGGCTGCTAACGCTCGAGAGCGCGCTCAATCAATCAACCTGCATTCGCGGAGCGCCCGTCGTTCCAGCCTGTGAGCGNCCTCGTTACAGGTTTCGTATAGCATGATTTTGGTCGAGAGTCATTGAAACGACGGTCGTCAGTTGGACCGTCTCATTGATATTTGAAGCCGATGGTAAAGTATTCAGCTCTCGCTGACACCTTTATGTCACATCTTGGGAGTGATGACTTTTACGTGATACCAAGTATCGACTAGAATTGTATTGGAGAGTATTCACAAACGATGGAGCCATAGGCACGATGCCAGAGTCGGATTCAGGGGGGGGGGGGCGGTAGGGGCGATCGCCCTGAAGCTTCCAAATTTTCGGAGGAATTTCCCTTCTTACACCGAGATCGCCCCCCCCCCCCAAATTAAAATTGCTCCCCGCAAAATCGAGGCATCTGCACAATATACGTTCTAAAACTTTATTCGCAAGGTAATAGTATGATCGAACAATACTGGGCATGATGTAAGCACGGAGGTTTCCATATATTATTGACAAATTAGCAATCAAACTGAGAGTGAAGTTTCGGATCAAAATTCTAGTAACAGTATCTGATGAGTTCCTTTAATACTTTAGGAAAATAGTATTTTTCGATACAAATGCGGCGAAACTTGTTTCTGCATTTCGAGTAACTTTTTTGAATCATTATGTAAAGACGAGAACCATTCAACACAAACGTCAAATACTCTTTACGATCTACTGTGTAGAAAGCAAAGTATTTCTGCAGTGCGGGAAAGTAAACTTTTCCGCAGAAGATCAGGTTTAGAGTTGCAATTTTCAGATTAGAGCATCAA
>JAPYYZ010015970.1:0-11081 GCA_030522705.1 Eretmocerus eremicus | reverse complement strand
AGTTGCGCTTACCTTTTCTCTTATAAGTACAAGATTCAGCATTCACTCCTTGATGTTAGATATGTATATATAGTATATGGCATAGATCTCGATATGATATTCGATTTAATATTCAATATTTCGTATTCACTCTTGAGATTCGAATAATTGAATTGATGAAAATATTTGTCAAAGTTGAAGCTGATGAGATCTATCAAATCAGATATTCATAAATTGTTCGAAGGGAAAATAGATAAATTTGAAATGATCAAATATACATGCATTTACAGAGAAATAATAAGTCTAAGATTTGATCAATATAAATAATACAATTTATTCAGGGAATGATATAATGGTTTGTGAATTTGGAGCTAGTATATTTTTGAAACACAATTCCGATAAAACGCACGTAGAATCGAATTCGATGTTTGAAGTTGCTGGTCATACTGTCTCTTACAAATGATTTGAATTTAAAATTTTACGATCGCAAGAATAGGAATGGATCTGAACTCACAATTCTGGTGTTTTTGAACTACTCGAAGTTTTGGTAAACAACAGGTCCTTCGAGGCGCAGATTGTGAAGAGCAAGTCGGACGAATCCTGGAGCTAATATACGCTGGCTCGTGGCAGCTGGGTCGGGTTACGTCGGCCTTTCCCTTCGACGGGATAAAGTCAAAGCTCGCGGTCGCTATTTCTCGAGCCCTCACTTTGTCGTGCTTTTCTAAGGCACTTCGGTGAGCCGATATGATAGACTCTAAACCACTCGAACAAACTGGAGTAAAGACTGACAGAGACTGATCGATGAGCTGATGTTGACGCTCATATCTAAAGGCCCGGGCCTAGAAGATTTTGGAATATTATTCTACTTAAGCATGTAACTCATGTAACTCACAGTTACAAAGCATGGAAGTATGTAACTCGCGGCGACAATGGATGAGAGTATGTAACTCATGTAACCCAGCGGGTTAAATGCTGGAGTTACATGCTGAATCGTGGTTTTCCGAATTCGTTCGACCTGTTTTACATTTTCTGGAAGCGCAGCTTATGACTTTGAATGTAGCAACTGAGAATCGGTTCGCGATCCCAAGCGCGCACCGAAAAGACGGGGCGTCACAACGGGACAAAGTTTGTCAGATATTACAGAACTTTCAAGAAACTGGGAACCAGAAATCTACAATATTCATGTCAAACAAATAATTTCCGAATCACCCATTTTTTCCTGTGTGAAAAATGTCTTGATATCAATTCTGAATTGGCATGGTACATCGACTATTAAATTGAGACTTCATCAAATTTGGAAGATGTTAGAGATGGGAGAAATATATTATTCAGCTCTCCTGCTTTTCAGTAACAGGTACTAGGATAGTTATGGCAAGCCTGTAAACCTGTGTATATTGATGTGATTGCTCCTCCGTTCTCCCATCTCAACCGATCCAGATAATTTGAGTACAATTTTGATTACATGGTTAAGGTTTGTCGACAAAGGAATTGGGCAAGTATCATCGATTACGAGGTAATTTTAGAAGTTAATCAAATACTGATAAATCTTTATGATCAATTTTTGTATACATTGAGGCTACCTTGATCTTGTTCCTCGGAAGATTTTCCTGAGATCCTGTGGAATTCAAGATCAAATTCGTGAGTTTCATACTCGAGAGATAATTATGAATCCACATGGCATATACATGTTAGGGAATGGAGACTGCTCATCTCGATGTTACTCTCATTCTTACATAGGAATCAAGAGTTCCATAGATCCATAAGTTTGGATATAGTCAAATACATTCGTTCAAATTGGATGAGTTATAGGAGATTTATCTCGGGGAATGAGTAATACCAGAAAATTCATAGTTCGAGACACTATTGTGAACATATGTCTCGTGATCAATATTTTGGAGATGAAACTGAAATGAAGGCTTTCAGTGAAATCTACAATGCAAATGTCAAAGTTCACATCCATAATTCAAATGGAATTTTCTCTTTTGTCGTTGATGATTATTGATCAAATCTACACCCTTTATTTTCTGGCCAAGAAGATTCCGGTCACTCCGATGTATTGTTGCAAGATAAGTATGGTCGGTTACCCCGGAAAGGATTTTGTTCCAAGAGAAAAATTCTGGGGATAGAAAGCGGCAATTCATCAAAGAATTTTAAATCATGTCATTCATTCAAAATAGGTTCTGAGAGATTCAAATCATCTCACGTGTCGAGGAATGAAACTCACTCAATGACAGGAACTTCAGATGAATTCGAGATCAATCTCAAAGCTGTTGTAGGGAAAGAGAAATCATTGGAAAGGAAATGGGAGGATACAGCGCCGAAATTCAATGTTTCTCATAAGAATAAGAGATTTTATAGGAATGATCTGAGTTGCACCATAGATTATGATTCTTCCGAAAGCAGAAAAAAGAATCAAATACCTACTCATGAAACAAAAATCAAAACAAAAAATATGAAATCGTACAGAATAAGACACCAGTTGGATTTCTTATCAGATAATAGAAAAATTGATTACCAGTGCAAACATTGTGGTGCCGTATTTTGGAAGAACGAATCGAGATAGTTTTCACGCTGTAAGAACGGGACAGGAGTCTTATATCCTCTCAGTAAATATGATACCAGGTTGAAAAAACTGCTTTATATAATGGGGCATTCAGACATTTGGTCCGTTATTACAATAATAGTTTCAGTCTCGCGACTTTTAGTGCTAATGTGGAGAATGAGAAAGGTATATACCGAGTGACAAAGATAAATTGGCGCATACTTTCAAACGTCTATTCTGATCCGAAAAATGTTGAAGAATAGTTCAAACCCCACCAGAAAGTGGATGACTAGAGTAAAATTTTTTTGCGAATTGAATTTCGAAGTCAGATTCGCGATATTTCGTTTTGGTACAGAGTTGGAAGCTGATCTTGAGATGCATGTTTTTTCTATCTCGCAGGGTATTGGTGCGATGTCAATTCCGATTATTGCGTCGGAGAGCTGAGAAAATTTTGAGTCTAGTGAGCCTTTTTCCGTGTTGAAATGAATGGAATTTGGGCACGCCAATTTCTAATCCGAAAGAGATCAAATCGAATTTGTGACGCTCATGTGTCGCTCTTGTGACGCTTTGTTTATTTCCCGGCAAATTGTTTTTGCTAGTCCGGCGACCTGCTTTCCTATGAACGGCGGCGAATCGTGCAAGTCCGAGAATTTGTGTGTCAATTTGAGTGCGGGAGGTGATTCATATTAGGAGAATCTCTTGCGATAGAGCCTGCTGTAAGTAAATCGTGAGCGTATCGCAGCTCATGCTGCGATGCATTGTGGCATGAATTGTAGTCAATGCATGAGCAGCGGTGCGTTTTAGTGAGTGGAGTGCCGCGGAGTTGTCGCGAGGCTACCGACGAGCTCCCGGGTGCCGCCAGGCGCCCTTGCATCGTCTCAATGCATGAGTAGCAGCCGACGCACAGTGGGCAAAAAACGGGAATTTCGGCAAAATTATGATTCCCCTGGGTATTACTTCCACCGGGACGTACGATACGTCAAATTGTAGCCAAAACAATGTAGGATTTGAATTTTTCTCCCTCCCAACGCCCCCTGCTCATACGAACTCCCGGGACGAGCTGGAATATGGATTTTTTGGGGGAATGGGCTGAAAACCGCTCATAACTTAAAGGGGTTCCTTTTTTTGTTGTATACGTACATCGGCAAACTCGCAGCATCTTCTATGAGCAATCTGTTACTGAATTTACATTTGACCTCAAAATCGATTTCCAAGGTCATTTGGAGGTTATTTCCATCTTTTCCCCAAAAAGTACATTTTTGACCACGGCTTTCGCAAGAACGAAAAATTCGGCGTTGAAATATATCTTTTTGGAATGTTCAAAACATATTCGTAGAGGTCATCCAGAGGTGAAATACGATTTCCGGTCATATGGCTGCATAAACTCGCTCATAACTCGATGGGGCGCATTGTTCTGCATCTGTATGTGAGAGAAACTTGCAGCATTCGTAGGAGGGTATCAGTTTGGGACTTCGGATTCGGTTCCGAGGTCCATTTCTAAGATTATTTGAAAAGCATTCTCATTTTTGGACTGGAAAGGTATATCTTCGACTGCGTCGTTCGAAACGTTGTGGAAACTCTGTCAAAATGTGACTTGTTGGAATTTTCGAAGAATATTTCCAGAGGTCAAACATGACTTCCGATCATATAGCCGCACGAGATCACTCATAACTCGATGGGGAGTATTTTTTCTGCATCCGTATGCGAGCTAAGCCTGCAGCATTTGCAAAACTTCCTTTGTTAATTTGCTCAGATTATGCGGCTCAGATCGGATTCTAGGGGCAAGGAGAAGACGGAGGAAATCATCTGAGGTTCATCAAAATTGGTCTAGCCAAACTTTTTCGTCGGGACTTTGAGTGACTGAGCTGAATTTCATCACTTTTTTCCAAAAATGCAAGAAATTGGCCTGAAGCCAGCTAGCAAACGCGTGGAGGACGTTTCATTGGTCTGAATCACACTCTGCATCATATTTTAACATACCACATACACGGCTTACCAAGAGCACTGATCCACTGGGAACCCGGCTGTAGCTGGGACTTCAAATATTCCGAGTTCGTAGAGAAAAAGTTTTTTTATAATTCCAAATTTATCTGGGAGCAGTTTGGAAACTATCGATTCCGACGTATCGAACGTATCGTTATGGCACATCGAACGTATCGTTTTGCGTATCGCGCGTATCGTTTTAGCGTATCGCGTGTATCGTCTCGGCGTATCGCTGAAACGTATCGCTGCGATATGTTTCAGCGATACGCCGTACTCATAACCCTAATTATTTACACATTTGATCTCCGGGCGGATTGGCTATGCAAGCCTCCATAAATGTGCGCCCGGATGTAGCCGCGTTTGCTACTCTTAGGCGTGCTCCGGGATCTCGTGGGGAGGCCCGGGCTATCGAAACGGGCGTGCTTCGGCTCCCAAAGATTTGAGAGCGGTCAAGGGTCATCGCTTCCGCATTAGCGTGGGTGAGAGGCTCCAGTCCTTGCCTGCGAGCTCGGGGCAACATCTTTTGCTACTAAGAATGCGGGTCGCGTGGAGGGAGGGGGGGGGGGATGGGACCTGGTGTAGCTAGAGCAGCCTGCCGACGCGCCCACCCGTGTTATCGGCGGTACTGGTATTATTCGCGGGGACGATGGAAGATACTCACATGTCGGGCATGGCTCCGGGTCCACTCGTGGCCCACTGGCTCCATAAAGACGGCACTCGCACCTTGTCTCTCCAATTCTTCCATCAATACAACCACCGATCAAAGGGGTTATGGGTGCATGCAGCACGTAACTCATGCGCCCGAGACCAGTGCCACTGCTCTTCGTCACGAAGATCACTCACGGCACCCACGAATCACTGCTGGAGGCACCAGCCGACGCACTGCTGTCATCGCTCACGTGGGTAATGCATCCACCTGTTCGGCAAAGCGTGTGAATCTGTAAGCAGTCGACTTGGCGAGCTGCGAATATCACTTCATACCCGGGAATCAGCTCCTCCGCGATGATTCAAGACGCAGACAAGGGTATGGGATCATTTTTTCGTTTCGTCTTTCGAAGCTCGCTCTTCGCGGATTCTCCCATTCCCATTTTTCAAATTTTAGGTGCAAAACGTGAGCCGGGACAGAGCAGCAGAATCTACGAGTTGTATCGCTGTTTGCGACCGTAAACTTGCGTGTCATCGGCCGAGGTTTCATTTGCATTGAATACGAGCGCCCACTATCTGAGCTAGTGAACGCCGTTTCCGTCCGTGACGGATCGCCTGTTTTTATGTCAATCGAGAATATGTCAATCTGACTCAAATTGTCTTGAAGAGTGAGAAACAAAGCTGCAAAAAGAGCTAAGGGGCGTCGAAATTGGACGCCTCGGAGTAATCGCGATTCCACGAGGAAAATACCGCTCAAAGACTTCTAACATGAACACCACCGGTCAATAGTTTAGATTAGACACGAGATTGAACTCGTGCGCATCTCGATTCTGAGCTCATTGTTTTTTCTATTTTTTGCTTGGAACATCCCTCTCAATCGGATCACACCATATTTTTTCATTCAAAAGAGTGAAAGTACTCATTACTCGTTATCCAATATTCAGTTCATACCTGATGGTATTGTGAAGAGTAGGCGTTCGAACCTCGTTGTATCGACGAGATACTCAACGAGGTCCAACAACGATTTCTCCTGTTCAGAGCAGTTTCGAGTCATTGATTGATTCACGAACTTCACTGCAGTATTTATTTTATTAGGACTTTGCAGTGTTATCCCTACGAGGCATTTCTCACTCTCGTGGCCTGAACATTATCCTGCCAATTGCTACTCGTCTTCCGAGAGCCGGGCCGAGAGCCGCGCTTCTGACGCGCAACGCGAAATCCAGATCTTTTGAAAATCAAAGGTCACAGGGTATGAAACTGCTATCAAGCCACTGAAATCGACCTCACAATCAAATGGCTCGAGCTACAGCCTCAAAACTCTGAGGATTCCATATGATCACCGAATACTTCGGAGAAAAGTCGAGCAGGATCTTAGGAGCCGTGCGCCTAGTGGTCGCGCTAATAAGGTACGGAACTGACCGACGAGCTTGACAAAACGTGTTTTTCACAAGTTGACGTTCTCCCACGGTCGCACATCAATTGTTTCCATTACCTTGGTGCATGGAAATAGTATATTAAGCAACGATGTCGAAAAGTAGACTTTACGCACGAGTTTGAAAACTTTACACACTAGGACGATACATTACGCACCGAGCCGCGAAGCGGCGAGCCGGCATGCCGTAGGTTTTCCTGGAATTCACCTTGGCCTACATAACTCTGGATACTTGTTCCTGATGCCTAAACATGTCAGAATTAACTCTATTGACCACCTGGAACTCATTTGGAGTTGAAATAATTGTTTGGCCCAAATCACAGCCGTTTTGGTCCCAAAGAATTCCATTTTTGGCAGGATCATCCATATCATAATTTGGCAACAAAAGTAGAATATTCCCAATGTTTCAGCCGAATCCATGACCTGCAAACCAGATCTTCTCCTCGTTAGTCAATGGAGACGGATTCAAAATTCGCCAAGAAAAGTCTTATTTGGACGTCTGGGAGCCAAGTTACGGCGATTTTTGAGCTATTTTCCCACCTCAAAAAGCAGCCTCTTGCCAGAAGACCGCAGCGCTTGCTGGCAATGACGACACTCAAACAGTTATTGTGCGAGTTGGGATTGACCGAATGGACTTGTATAGTAGTTCAATGAAAAGCGAGATGAAAAGCTAATATTACTGCAACTATCCCGAAAAGACCCACTAGATTGGAGAAAGTGGCTAGCTTTGGAAGACATAGTGCTGAAAAGATGCAACTGAAGTCTCGGTGGGGTACTGACGGAGAACCAGTACGAGATCTCACGCTGTTCCCTGGAGCAGTGCTGTCATAGCGCAGAAGGAGTTTCAGAGGTCCCTCGCAAGGATGGAACCGATATAACTCAGGATTCCGCTTGAATATTGATGAAGTAACGCTGGGGTCCCCAAACTATCACCCGGACCAATGGAGACGGGATGCCGCAACGACCCCGAGGAAGTCTCACGAGGATGCTACGAGGATGGAAAAAATGTCCCGCTTAGGTACTCTTGGAATAGTAGTGCCGGGAAAATACAAATGTCATCCCGCTCGGGTGCTGGTGGTGTAACACTGCGCTACTGTGGACTCTTCCCTGAAGCAGCGCAGATGAGTTGCCACATTGATATGCTCCTGCTGAGAATTATTACTTGGGATCCCAGTGATATCCCACTGAGATCACTGGGATAGCATTGAGAGTGACACCGGAATGCCAGGGTCGTGTCGCAGGGGTTCAAAATGAGTCCTCATCGGGATGTGTCAATTTTTCTAAGAACTAGATGCCAAGTAGTCTCAAATCGCGCCCCCTGGATTACAATCCCAAATTGCGACCTTGAAATGCTTTTTTCCTCATCCATTCTGAAAAAATAAGAAAAAGATCGCAGAAGCCATTCCGACGTTTAGTGAAACTCTGGCGACTCACTCGCCTCTCAATCTTGCATTTTTTGCGACCTCAATTATTCCAACGCAGAAGTCAATTTTTACTGTGATGCCGTATACACTTGGATAAAAATGTTGAATTATGATGTTTATCTTGTGCAAATTGTCAATATTAACTGTGTTGGTTCAAATTCAAATAAGCTTCCAATAATTTCTGAGAGAACGTCACGTTAATACATGTAAATGAATCAAGAAAACAATTTATGTAAAGGATAAATATCCCAGATATTTTGATTTCACCCAGCTTAATATATCGAGAAGCTCCTAAAAAGCTCTTGACAAGCTCTCCATGAGCCTTTTATGCGCTTAGATTCGTGAATATGACACAGCTCATTCGACTCAAAGAGATATAAAATACTTTGGAAGAGTTTTTGAGGAGCTCTTGAAGAAATTTTGTAGAGTTCTTCAAGAGTTCTTTGCGGGAAGGGAAGAAAACCCCTGATAGGAAATGTTGGTGCGGTGGCGCGCTGAGAAACTCTTCAAGAGCTCTCCAAGAGCTCTATAAGAGCTCTATTACAGACTGGGTATATAAACTAGTATTCTCATCCTTACGTTGGATTTCATGGCGGAATTGCATCAATCAAAGCGCCCGCGAAATTAGCACTGATCGTCCAAAGCAGACGTGAAAATTATCGATTTATACGCACGAGTGACGAAAAATGATATACGGAAATAGCGCATGTAGCTACTTTCAGCCCGAAGGCCTCCCGGGAAAAAAAATTTGCTCAGTTAACGAATGAAATTTTGTTACATTTCCATCGAAAGATTTAACAAAAAAAATTATCTTAATCAACAAACGAGAATTGGCTATTCGTACAAATCACGAATCCTCGATTTTCAACAAAATATTGGTTGACTTGACCATTTTCCTGCAATTTGAGAAATGTAACAAAGTTGACTTTGTTGATTTCACAAATAGTCTGTTGTGATCCGGGAACTTAACCTACGAAATAACTGAACGAAACAGGACCATTAATGAATCCCGCTCTGGATAATAACAAATCTTCACATGGATATTTCCGGATGAATTTGCCACCGAGGAAAAAAATGCTCATAGAATCAAGACTCATCTCAAGCGACAGCGACAGTGATAATACCATTGGAAACAATTTATGAGCCGTGTTTTCTTTGAAACAATTATAAACTCGTAGTTCCAAATTCTACTTGGAATATTGATGTATTAGCTTACTCCATATTATTTTTCAATAATATCCTTGCTCGACTGTTTCATTTGGCATTCTTCTCTCAATTTCGAATCGTGAGCAATTCACTTGATATCTTTCATGATCTTCAAACTATTCCAATACGATCTCTCATGTGAATATAGTTATAAAGTGATAGATCGAGAAAGTTAAAGACAATACGGACCAGGATATCCTCGGTACTTGGAATTCGATGAATATGAGAAGCAAATGGTCGTATTTCTTGTTTATACAAAAATCGATTAACGTTGAAACGAGTAGAGCTTACTTGCTGGGGCTTCGTATGAACGGAAGATTCACAAAAATCAGACAGACCCGCTGCCATTGAATAGGGTTCCAAACCAGAAATATGAAAAAAAAATAGAGAGGACAAAATGAGCTCAGAATCGAGATGCGCACGAGTTTAATCTGCCAACGTTGTACTCTCTCGGTGATTTTCTCGCATTATCCCAGTCTTTTGTAGATTCTCTCATTAATAACATTCGATAACCCAAATCATAGGGGGGTACATTTCAGATTTCCAAGGGCATCAAGGCTCTTTTCGATGCACAATCAACGATTTGAGAAAGATTCCATGAAAAAATTCACTTCATGCTCTTGAAATAGCTGCGTAGAGTCATAGGATTGATGTCCGGCACTAATTACGACCACTTTTTCTGAAGATATGGCTTTTTTTACGTCGATTACATTGACTCCAGGAATTTTTTGAGGTGTCTCTGAAGCGCACGAGAGTCATACGAGGGGAGGCGAATTTTTTGCTGAAAAACGATGAAATCTCGGATATTCTTATGGATTAATGTAGATAGCACTGGTTTCACCTCAGCGCGCGAGTGAATGCATTTTACATGTCCTAGGAAATCGGAATATTCATCGTCAAACCTTCTGAACTTTCATTTAACGTTGGCACGTTTTGGACCCCCCAATATCAAAGTTTTCGCAGAATTACCCATTCATCCATCGTCATTGGAGAAGTGGAGTCATCCAATCACTTGAGTATAAGTAGCTAGCGGCGGAATGGTGAGTGCTGAATGCACGAACTCCCTCAAATGCATGACACAATCTTAGTTCGAATGTACTCCTGTTACATGAACCCCATCCCTCCTTGCATCCCTGTCTACTTGTTTTATGATAATACTTTTCTGATTGCGGATTCACTCATTTGTGGGCTCATGAAGTTGCTATCTCAATAGCGAGATGAAAAACATCGAGTCGCACTTCTGAGAGGATGGAAAATATTCTATGATATCTATGCGATTCATATTGCATAAATTTGTATAAAATACTCGCTCCAAGATATGCATGGTCAAGAGTTCTTACCCTCGGAACCATTTTGTTACTGGAATTTCCGAATTGCCCGACTCAACTCTATTGATAAATAACTTTGCAATTCTATATCACGGGGACAGATAGGTTTAATGTTTAGATGAATATGGAACGCGTCGAGGAGCGAAGTGAGAAAGATTCAACTTTCGATGTGCTCGCTCTGCGAGCCAGCTTGACAAAGAGTTCTTAGAAGATTACTCTCGGGGTCTGACGATGAAACAGCAACAGGGTACAGTTTGATAAAGTGTAAAAGCGAAGGAAAGTGAGCGTAATCCTTCAAGGTGTCGTAGAAGCTAGTCCCCGCGCTTAAGAGCGAAAGTTTAGGTGACCTCCTCCAACGAACAAGTGTATAGAAAATGCGGTATTCATTATATGTCTCGAGAAAAATCGAGGGTTCTCTTGCTCTCCCTCTCTTTCTCTCTCAATCTCTCTCTCTCTCTGGCGGTGAGTACATCAACACCTATCCAACATCGCTCCGTGTTTGAATGTATCACTCATCCACAAAACGTCGTCCCGAGTGGCAC
>JAPYYZ010015956.1:0-10353 GCA_030522705.1 Eretmocerus eremicus | reverse complement strand
TGCTGATGCTCTTGCCATTTTCTCTTTGGTGCAGCTTTCAGAGTTCGACCGAGATTGATTTCCACAATGGTAATCTCTGTATCACCTTGCTCTTCTTGATAATTCTTGAGAGCTGAATATGAAACAGGGTGATTGGAAAGCCTTTGCAAGCGTAATCCCTAACCAGGAAGTACCTAATATTGGAGATTACGTGAGAATAGTTTGTGCACTTTGTAATGCATTCCGATCCCCACGCGTATTTGACAGCTTAACTGACGTGCAAAAAAGCTGAGAAGAGATTCAGCGTCTGAGCAGATTGGATGAATTACAAAAAATAGTGGAAGAGAGACGTTTCTCAACTCTAAGAGCAGTTAGGGAAGAGGTCACCGATGCATCACTCTCAGATTTTCCTCACCTGGCCCTGAAGGATCTGCAGGATTTAACACTTGGCATCTATCAGGTACCAGAATGAAAAGACTTCCTCCGTCTAATAAGATCACGAGCAAATCGAATAGATATTATCTCACTGAATGGGCATAGTTGGCGAGCTCAATGACTAATTCTATTCGTTTTGGCTGCATTCTTTATTTCATCATAGAGATGATACAACAATCATTAGGATAAAGATGCGATCCCGCCATACATCATCGAAAGTCTATTCACTTTGGATGAAATATGGCAAAGGAGAAGAACCCGTGAGCGGTTAGTACCGTCAATGCAAGACCGGTGCGAGGATAATTGGTTGCTGTGACCACATCGCATCAGTTTTGTGGTATCTTGGTCATGATAGGTACCAGGAAACGAATAGAAGGACCTTGAGACAAAACCATGAGTTGCATGTTTCCCATGTAGATCAAGAAGACTCACGTGAAGATAATCTGGATTTTAATGGTATTTCCGAAGCATTGTCGATGGACGATGATGATTCTGAATCAGAATAATTGTATCGTGAGTACGATGGATCAACTCGATTTTTCATGTGATCCTGGCAAACTTCATAAGCTGGGTGTATGTGAGTAGAAGGAACAACGATGGCAATCCCGAAGCCGTCTGATACAAATGAATCTTTTGAGATCCAGTTATATTGTCAGACTTGTTTCCATCGATGGGTCATCTTTCTGCCGTCTGGAGAATACAAATGATTGGCATGATGGCACTAATCTCAACTTATTATGTCTGACTACGATGTACGTGATAGAAAACTCGACCAAAAAGCATTGTGTAGACAATGAGTAATCTCGTAAATGGCGATTCAGTATCATGGAATGGTTTTTGCATGTTGTTAGAGACTTTTCATATACAACTATTTGAGTGACATCGCGTATGTAATGAATTGTTCGTTTATCAAATCGATGTATGAAAGTACTACCTTGCATAAAATGATGATTCGTCGATCTTCTTCTCGGGATTTGCACATGATTCACCTTGCTATGTTCAACTCACTTCATACGAGGGTGATGAATCTAATTACGCAATACCCAGCTCTACCTCGAGAACCGTTCGGCAAAGAGGCAAAGATGTTAATCAGTTTATATGGATTCAGACAACCATTAGATGTCAGATTCCCTAATGAATGGCGATTCAGTATCATAAAATAGTTTTTGCATGTTGATAGAGGCATGGCTTCGAAACGCACCGTTTTTTTTTTTTTTTTTTTTTTTCATTAGAAAGTAGAGAAAAAATGCTAACTTCTCTTGCTGGTATAAGATAGGGTTTCCATTTGAATTTTTCGAGATATTTGCGCTTGAAAGTCAATGTATGGTGTTTTTGGGTGGTTTTCTGCATTTTACTCCGATTCGGAGCCTGTATTCGATAAAATTATGAGGAACCAACTTGGATATTTTTTTTGATCTTTCATAATCATTGCTTATTTCACCCTTCTTGAGCTTCAATTGTCCAGAATACGTCAAAATCTTCGTTTTTGGGGGGTTTTTGACTTTTTTAAGGAGCGGGAGACAATCTACGCGTATGAAACCAAAACGAAATGGAAGTTCAAAACATAATAAACATTTCGTGTCCCCTTCACTTTTCCGCTCAACCGAACCTCGTTCAAGTTATCATTCACCCAAGCTCGAATTTCACGAACTTTCGGAGATAAATCAGGTTTTTTGGTACCAGCGCATCATTTCCCATTCACGAAAAGTCACGAAAAGAGTGTATTTCGATTCAAAAATAATATCCCGTATCAGCAATAACTGAGAATGTACGAGATTTGTAGGTAAAAGCAAGAAAGTACGTTACACGTGTATTTTAAATGGGACGGTTTTTTGTTTATAACAAGCAACTAAGTTCATTTCATGGGGAGTAAGTTTACATGCATAGTTAGACCCCCAAAACACGTATTTTAGTACATGTTTGGGTCAAAATAATTTGGAGCGGATTTGGACTCATTTCCAACAGCTCCTTTCTATTGTATTCTATTGTATTCTGCCCCTGTCCATTCCGTCCCCAAGACCAAGAGGCAAAGATTCACCAGGGAGCTCCAGTATTTGTACGTTCAAGCGAATGTGTCACATCTGGCGGTGAGAGCCAAAAGCTCTGAAAGGTAAAAGATTACATAGATTTCGACCCTCACAGAGATGCAGCCTGCGTATCTAAACACAGTGGTCACGTGACGTTTTCTACCTTTCAGAGCTGAGATCAGTGCCCTCTCGCAGGACTCAAATTTGCCAATTAACCTGAGATTGTGGTTATAATTTTTTTCATCTTCTTCCATTACCAAAAGATGTAAGTAACCCGTGTAAGCCTCCAGGTCATCGATATTGAAAAGTTAGTTATATCAAATTAATTTAGAAGCTCAATTGATATGATTAAGTGGCTATCAATCACTAGCGGGTGATTTAAATCATCAAATACATGAAATCGGCCTTTGCAAGTGAAATTACTTTGACTCGCAAAGGCCGATTTCGTGTATTTAATGATTGGAAAATTAGTTTTTGCCACTTTGGACTCACCCAGGACAAATCTCGATCAAAAGACTTACAGTTACGGCAGAATGATATAAATATCAATTTACAGACCATTTGAGACACTGTTCCATAGATATCTTTACTTGCTGATAATGAGAGATCTCCACCTCTGACGGTTTCCCATGTGTCTGGCTGTGACTCAAGTCATGTATGAGCTAGTGCTCTTCCAGTCTCTCAAAATCAAGTTCCTCATCATCGAGCTTGCCTACACACTGTCAAAGGAATGGATTATATTGTGCGGGAGAGGATTCATCTGACTGACCCGATCAGCAAAGCAAGAATATCTTGGAACAATCAAAAGTTCAGATTCTTCAGTTAGTCATTAGCATGTCAGGAATTCTTAATTCTTACCATCAGCTTTGGATATCTCATTAGTCCATTTCACACTGAAAATCAATTTCATGAACACTTTCCAGGAGGTGATGTTTGATGGATAAAAAGATAACCATGATCAAGGGTCAATCAAATAACCAAAGTCTAGTCAGATTCATATGAAAATTTTCTCAAATCAAGTGATGATATCTATGATTTTCTAAAACTGTATAAATTTTATATCATTCAAATTACGGAACAAAATGAAACACTTTCTCATACCTGAACTCCATTCAATGAATCTCTCAGTTGTTCTGGCCCAGTATACCCTGTGACCTTACATACTGTATCGATGTGTGAAAGATCAGCAGCTACACCTGGCGTGTTCACAATGTCATATAATGACAGTTCCGTCACCAGAGGTGATTGCTTGAGTAGGAGGGATAACGGCTGACCTATGCCTCCACTAGCCCCCATAACTGCAACTTTGGCATTACACTAGAACAGTTGATTAGAACATAATCTTATCACAGGTTGATAACCTTGGTTGATAAGGATCTCTGGAGTTATCCATCTGATCAAATGTATGCAAGACATCCTGTTAAGATGAAGCATGGCACACTTCCGCTCATTTAGAACACATGGGACGGATATATTCCCATGATGTGCAGTTGGGTTACACAGAACAATGAATGATGAATGGCCAGTATGATGGAGGATTTATGGATAACCAATTAATAAAGTACAAGGTGACTTAAATTGAGGGATAACAATTCAGAGGTCTCAAGAGAATAGATGCAAGGATAGTCTGTGCAGAAATAACTCACGTGGAGGCTTGTTGATAAATTCCTGACACCATTATCTATAACATTGTGGGAGGCTTTCAAAAGACGTGAGAACATCTCGGATTCGATTACCTTACAAAGACAAAAGGGTCTGACTCGTGAGCCTATTACGTATCACCTTGAAAAGGCCAAAGGGTCTGACTAGTGAGCCTATTACGTATGATGTAATAAGCGATAGTCTCATAACCACGGACGATTAATTTGAACTATCTAGTGATGTATACCTACTGGAATCACTAAAAGCAGCGTACGGTAATTAGGGTCTCTAGGAAGAGGTGTTATGCTCCGGGTCGATGAGAGTTAACACGGCGCATGAGCAGAATAAATACGCAGCAGACAGCGGAATAACACCTTGAGAGCGAGCTCCGTACTGTGGGTACCGCTCACACACTCACGCACGAGTACAAGCCCAACGGTCTCCATGCGAGGAAAGCAGAGAGAGGGGGAGTCAGATCGCGGATCAGCAGTTACGCTCTAGCCAACGAGCGAGTCAACTCGCTGGGCGAGATTTATTGTAAAGTTGAGTACTTGAATGAAAGTACTTGAATGAAGTGAGTAAATATTCTAAGTGAATATTCAGTGCGTCATTCAATTGACCGCCTGCCTTCTCACACCAGCGCATACGCGGAGCACACGAGTGGGTGATCGTCCCCAACGTCTGCTGACCCCGAAGACCACGCAGTTTAGGAGCACGAGGAGCCTGACTCCTTGTGCATCATCATCAAGACGGCAGACGAGCCGAACTTCAAAGCACGCCAGGGCAGAAGCAGTGATGTACAGGTGAGCCCGACAGAGCGAAAAGCAATCCCACTGCTCATCTGTGCTGCCAAGCGCAACCGCGCAAAATTCTTGCGTCCTGCCGCCAAATAGCTCTCGTGCACGCTCGCCTCCGCCATCTTCTTCTCCAATTCGGGGTAATACGTGTCTCGACCCATCAGGCTGACGACCCAAAACGACGTCACCACGAAGTCGTAGAGTGATCTCACTACAGCCCGAGCACTCATTCAACGATTGCAAGTATTGCAAAATAGCAGCAGCAGCTCGCGCTCGCCAAATAGGTCCAGAGCCAATTCAAAGTGTAACGGCTCGCGCTCCTCAAACTGGCGCCGAGCAACAGATCTAGTGCAGCAGCTAGGCCACCTGGCTCCACAAAGGCCACCTGTCCCGACAAAGGCCATCTGGCCCCCCGAGGTGGTTCAGCGTCATCGGAGCCTGACTTCAAGGACACAGCCGAACTCATCGCCAGGTACTTACGGCGCGCCGCAAAGCTTCACGTCTGAGGGTGCGGGACAGCAGCCTTCGCATCATCAGCGACTTCACCGAGCATCGACTGTGCAACGAGACAACGTCACACCTGCCGCGATCATCGTCATCATCTCCGTCGGCATCTCGCGAGGTGAACCGAACATCGAGCGCGCGAAATTTTCAACTCACGTATCGTGCACATTTCTAGTCCGCGTTGCCGCGCAGAAATTTTTAACTCGCCTAGTAACTGCGCGAATTTCGAGCGTGACCCCGAGCATAGACGCTGTATCCAAAACAAGTCTCGCAAGTCCAAACTTGTATATTATTCAATTCGACCTTCAGCCGCAAGCCGCAAAATAGAAGCATTCCCGTCGAATCGGTGTGGAGCAAATTCCGAAAGTGTGAGCACCTGCGCGTGCACGTAGTGTGAGTCATGTACGCTTCGACACCGACGCGCGAGTAAAATCTTTCTGCCGGACCCAGACCAGCACACACCCAAATTACAAAGCGGCAAACAATACGCTCCCAAAAAAAGCTTTATCCCCGTCACGATCCGCGGAAAAAGAATCGGACGGAGACAAAACTTCGACTCATCCTTTTGAATCAATTCCCGAGGATTCCATTACGAATCTCCATCTGTTTGGAACATATTTAGCGGAAACAATGGCGGGCGATGACGATAACGCGGATGGCCAAGATGGCCAAAATTCTCAAAATACAGATGTAGAAAAACAAGGTAATGAACAAATCACAGCCACAGTAAATATCCTTGAGGCTGACTTATTGAAAGACTTGCACGAAATGATGAAATCCCAACTCACATCACAAGAGACTAAAACAGCTGAGCAAATTCAAACAGCTATTGCCAACGATTATGGCATAGAATCAATAGGTCCGTCTGTTCCAAATGTAGTCGTACAAAATAGTACACATCAAAACACGTCTGATGCGTCACAGAAAACACTACCTCAAGTTAACGCCGCTGAGACCTTAGCCACCCAAAAAACTGACAAGCTCCTCAATCCTCATGCATCGGTATTCATAGCTCCAAACTTGACATAATAGGACATTATGCACCGAGTTTGAGAGGATGTTGCGCGCTTTTGGGCGATTGGTTCTCGGCCCGAGCCGCAGGCGAGGGTCGAAAGAATCACCCAGAAGCGGGCAACCTCACGAAGGAGGTGCATACCGCATTCTATGCAACTTTGCAGGCACCCAAATATCGCAAAATTGCATGAACTATAGGATATAGTATCTTTGGATATAAGCAATTTGTAGAAAATTCCCGATTCATGCTTGTTGTGACGTGGAAATTTCGCCGGTAAAAATCATTTAATCAACTGGAGAAATTTGAATTCTAAGAGTACGGGAATAACATATTTCTTCATGAATAGATTGGATATTTATCTCGGAAGATCGTGCATTGTCGAGGCACATCGAGACCCGTCATGCGTCTGCGCAGTCTCTGGATTGCACTATTACGGTAGTCTATCGTCCTCGAATCACCGCACTAGCGCTCTTCGGGATGATGAATTGCGTAACAGCAGCGGTACTCCGCCAGTGCCAGGAAGGAGTATGATAACATATTTGACAGTTAGGAGTATGATAACAATTTCAAACAATTTTTGAGGTTTGCGGTACCGCCACGATACTGGAATGGTACCCAGATGGGACCTCCTCAGTATGTCGATTGCAGCCTCGGAGGACCCCGCTGAAAGTCTCGCTAGATCTCGCAAGATCGAGAGAGTGGCCGTGGTTTCCTATAAGTACTCCGCCAGCCTGAGCAGAGAGCTTCCCTACCATGTTTGCAACTATGCGGGACTACGCCGGGACCGTTGCGGTACCGCGTCGGTACTGCCCGCAAGGAAGGCTCGTATTCGTGTAGCGATACTCTGCCAGGACCTGTCATGTGTTTCTGCAGTCTCTGGACTGCAGTTTCGCGGTAGTCCGCCGTCCTCGAGTCACCGCATTAGCGTTCTTGGGAATAATGGTTTGCGTAACGGCAGCGGTACTCCGCCAGTGCCAGGAAGAAGTAAGACAACAACTTTGGCTCTACTCTCGCGGGACTTCTCCGGGACTGTTGCGGGACCATGTCGGCACTGCTCCAGAGAAAGGCTTGTGTCACCGCAGCGACGAGTGAGACTTGTGATACCGCTGCGATACTGAAAAAGTACCCAGAGGGAGTCTATTCACTGTATCAGTCGCAGTCTCGAGGGGTTCTGCCGAGTTTTTGCGCGATCTTGTCTGATCGAGTGAGTAGCCGTGGTTTCGTTCAAGTCCTCAGCCGGCTCGAGGAGGGAAACCACACAGTATCGTGTCTGCAATGTTGCAAGACTCCTCCGGGACCGTTGCGGTACCATGTCGGCACTGTTCGAGAGAAAGGCTCGTGTTACCCCAGCGGTAATCTTCAAGAACCCGGAAACCGTCTCCTCAGTTTCTTGACTGCACCATGGTGGCACTCGTGTGTTCTCGAGTTACCCAGTCAACACTCTTCGGAATAATGGTTCGCGTAGCCGCAATAACTCTCTGCCAGTCTCCGTGAAGATTCTCTTGAGTAGCTTGACTGCACTATCCAAAAATTTCTGCTGGACCTATGCCATAATACTACGTCAGCATAGGTGAAGAAATAATTTCTTAGTCTTAAGTCTCGGCACCTGCTCTTTCGAGCTCTATCCAGACGGCACCCATGTGCGTGGGATTGAGATACGCTCAACCAGCGCGTCAGCAACTGCCATTGACCGATTTCACCTCGGTGAGGGGAATCTACAGTTTAAGGTGGGTTCCGAACCACCAAGACCGCCGTAGAAAGTATATGAGGAAAATCTCAGTGGTGCCGGCCGGAATTCAAACCCTGACCTTCCGCGTGGAAAGCCAGGACCTTATCCACTGGGCCACAGCGGCCTCAGCATAGGTGAAGAGTAGGGTTTGTGGTACCGCCACGATACTGGAACTGTACCCAGATGAGATCTCTTCAGTATCTCGACTGCAGCTTCGGAGGACTCCGCCGGAAGTCTCGCATGATCGAGAGAGTGGCCGTGGTTCCCCATGAACACTCCGCCAGATCGAGCAGAGAGCCTCCCTATCATGTCTGCAATGTTGCGGGACTACGTTGGAACCGTTGCGGTACCGCGGCGGCACTGCCCCCGAAGAAGGCTCGTGTTCGTGGAGCGGTAGGCCGCCAGAACCCGTCTTGTATTTCCGCATCCCCTGGACTGCACTCTCGCGGAAATACTCTGTTCTCGTGTGTTAAGTATAGTTAACTTAGCTCTGCCACCACCCTGTTTTAGGAGGGTTCCTCCCGAAGAACAGGAACCCCTTGGGAATCGTGCCGCGGATCTTTTTTCAAGAATTCCCCTACGGGAATTTATCCTCTGGTCTCGGATCGGGGATGGAGACCAGGGGATAAACACAAACAAATTGAACAACAAAATTTGGGTCAAGCACCGGAGCTTTATTTTAACCTACAGTCGGGAACATACAGAAAAGGTATCTAGCTGGTGGGCACGCACGCACGAAAGAGAGAGAGAGAGAGAGAGAGAGAGAGAGAGAGAGAGAGAGAGAGAGAGAGAGAGAGAGGGAGAGGGATATATATATTAGGGAGGGGTACCTCCTGCTGGCTTCGCTCGCGAACCCCCCAATTGAATCTAGCTCATTCCACCGACTGCCATAGAGAGCCACCGTGCGCCATTGTGCCACCGTGCTGCCACCGAACTCCACCGTTCTTGCACTGTTCCTCCACCCACACGCAGAATAGTAGGCGCAAGGCGGCGCGCCACCTCGCGACGTGTGGTATCACGCCGCCCGCGTGTGTGTGTGCCGGGCGCCGCGGTGATTTTCTGCGGGCCTCGCGGGTCAAATTCGGACGCGGCCGCCGGCTCGAGTTCCTTGCGCTCGCGGCGTTCCTGCTAGGGTTCCGCCTCTCTCCAACCGTCGCGAGACAGTTGACTCGCGGGCCCGCGCGCAAGTCAACTGTCAACTGCTTCATCTTGGCATCATATGACATCATTCCCGAGCCGTCATCACCGGTTGCATTGGTAGTCGCAGTAATCATCAAGAACAACTCATCTGACAACCCAGATCTCGAGCCCCTGCGGGGCCACAACTTTATATATGAATTTGAGGGTTCAGATTAGCAGATGGCATTGTTGTCGTGCTAGCTAAGGCACAGGCAGTAAACTTTTGCCGACCCGGGTTCCAATCCCGCCTCGGGCAAATTTTTTGTTTTCACATATTCATTTTTACACTTTTCTCTACTCCATATTATACATGATGAATTCATGCAAGAAACAACGGCACTCAACATCCGATTCAATCCACAAAGTTTTCGCCATGGGACTTGAAAGGACATGACATAATTTTTAAAGACTTTTCAGAATCCAGTAATACCAAATTTTTAAGGACCTTGGGGTTCCTAGGAAATTTTCGAGACTCTTGCATGATCGAGAAAAATTTTCCATCATTTCTTCCGTACCGAATTGATTGTTCTCTAAATTTTCAGAATATGAGAATGAGATATCCAAGTTCATGTCATTTGTTGCCTCCACAAGGCATGACACTCATAATCTTTGAGGAATTCATTCCAAATATTTACACCAAAATTTAGAATTATAGCCAGTAATTTCTCTCTGAATCTTCATCTCCAAAACGTATCCAAGTAGCTTATGTCCTTGTAAGTTCAATAGCGATAACTTTGTGAATTAAATCGGATGTTGAGTGCCGTTGTTTCTTGCATGAATTCATCATGTATAATATGGAGTAGAAAAAAGTGTAAAAATGAATATGTGAAAACAAAAAATTTGCCCGAGGCGGGATTGGAACCCGGGTCGGCAAAAGTTTACTGTCCGTGCCTTAGCTAGCACGACCACCATGCCATCTGCTAATCTGAACCCTCAAATTCATATATAAAGTTGTGGCCCCGCAGGGGCTTGAGATTTGGGTTGTAAGATGAGTTATTCTTCATGATTACTGCGACTACCAATGCAACGGGTGTTGACGGCTCGGGA